>OX101822.2:48401861-48679361 GCA_944452925.2 Chrysolina oricalcia
ATTTGATTGAGAATATCCAATCAGCTAAAACCTAAGGGAATCTACAATTCATATACAGGTCTATATAATTTCCAAGTATCTACTCTTCGCCATTTGTCTGGAGAGTTATCTCCATATCCCAAAGAATTCAGTCGAGTAGACAATATTTCCCAACTTTTATTATAATGTGCCCTTGCATTTGGCATAGAAAAATCCATTGTAATAATATTACTGAATTTCTTTCTGCCACTTCTAAAATCAATTGTTTATGCTCAATTCTAACAAGAAAACTTTTATTTTCTGGCATTTTTTTTGGCAAGACAACTTTGAAGATGTTATTATAGGTAGAAACGAACACAAAATCAATCAATTTCTAACTTTTTTGGAGGTTATGACCGAACACGAATCGTTATCGACATATTAACGAATCGTGATAACTTATCAATCTATTTATCAATTTGAATTGAAAATATTATTAACAGGATACCAATATTTTCATCAAATAACATTTGACAAGATACTATGACAGAAGGGAAGAGAAAGGTACCGATTGTTAACATTACCAACTAAAAATAATTAGTAAGTAGGATCCCCCTGCAGAACCGGTAATCGGTTTAGCATATAGCATTGCCAAGAATGTCATAACAGCTTGGACAGACAATAAAAGACTCGAGTACTGGCGTAGTCTACCAGGCCTAGCCCATTCCAAAGCATTTATTGCTTGTACAAGGAAAAATCAGGACTCTGACAAACTGCTAGAACACAGTAGAGCGCATCTCAGAGTTATAGTAGTGTGGCGAAGCTGTGGGCGATGCCGGGCCTGAACACTCACGCAGGCCGCATATGACCTTCGATACGCTATGCACCGAGAAGAATCTGGATGATTCGATGAGTCTGGACGATTCGATGGAAAATTTTAGAGCATTCGGAGAAGTCAACGTCGGATATAAAAAGAACTACGCAGCGGACAAACAGTCAGTCAGTGAAGTGAAAGTCGAATATAAATAGTAGAGTGATTGTTATATAAATTAGAGCATTGTGAATCATTGTATTTCGTTAAATAAATTATTTTAGAGTGAATTAGAGTTTAAATATACAACAGTAGGTTTGCTCACTGGCCAATGCATGGAGAATGATGAAACGGCTTAACACTTTCTATGTACATGCCCCCCAGATTTTCAATATTTCGCGATATTACAGTAAAGCCAGAAAACCTGGTAAATTGTTCTCCCAATACATTGCTCAATTTTAGTTGAGAGATTGGATATACTGGGAGAAATATAACCATAGGGTGAGCCACAATTGGCCATTGGCCTTAGTGGAGGGCCTGAAATGGTCCCACTCACGTTCATACCTAACTCACAGCTTACTTCATGAATCCCTGACTTCATTGCTGACCTATCTTTCGGAGTACGCAAGAATTGTTGTTGTTCATAAAAGTGTTTTGAACCATCTTCATATTGAGAAATGCCTGGTAACTTGAGGATCATATGGGATGGCGATAACATGAAGTAGGGAAGTGAATTAGAGATAAAGTCAGCGAGAAGTATGTTGGTCAAACTAGATGTATCATGAGAGTACAGTTCAAAGAGCACATTCCTCATATCAGATTTTCACAACCAGAAAAACCGATGTGAGCCCAACATGATAACGACCATCGAATTGATGACAGAAGTTTTGAATTAATCAAACGGATTAATGACCACATACTTCTCGATGCATTTGATAGTCTGAAATTCCTTGAATTTAAAACCGTGAAGTTAACAAAGAACAAGCTATCCTTATTTACCTCTAGCTTGTTGGTAGAATGAGATATTCTCCTCTGAATGACTTATTTTGAGAAATTCTATTTGAATTTTGAAGTGATGAGTGCGATTTCTTTCTGGTGAAATTACTGCTGAAAGTCTTCTCATAAGAGGTGGACGATGGTACTTGGTGCAGAATCATTGAATAAAAAGTTTCACCGCACAATAGTCCAACAATTCCTTCATAACAGTGTGAAATTGCTTCTGAAAAGTATGTTTTCAAATTCTTCCGACCTCCCTGATGATGATCTTAGAAGAGTGAAATGAGCGATTTTTTGTGAGTGATACTTCTGAATAACATTCTCCCTTATCTCATTTATATATAAGAATCTCCAATGGAAACTGGACACTTAATAAATATTCAGCTATCTGAATGAAAATGCAAATTTTCAATTTCAGATTTTTTCTCTCAAGTTATATAGGGTCTTTCTCAATATCTATCAGATGTAGTTCAATGTTCAGCGTGGCTTTAGCCGGGAAAGTAGTTGTTTTCTGTTCCATATCACAAAAAAGTAACTTCAATTTTATCGTAGGTTTGTTCCATTTTCAAAAGAGTCATGTATTGGTTCAATTTTCAATTGAGAATGTTTCTCTTTTCAAAATGACAAATAGATTTGAACAGAAACAGAAAGCAACTACTGCGCCTTACGACCGTTGCATTATTTGTGTTAGATTCTTGGAAAAGTTTTTTACTTTTCAAAAGCTAGTTTCCGATATCTTCTGAATCTCATTACCGAAATTATGTTTCAGGTCAGTGATTACGATGAAAATTTCACACATCGCTTTTTTATTCAATCAAAAAATTGGTTTTTGTTTAGTTGCCATGACAACCCAAAAAAATTCCGGAAATTTTTATCCTCCAGGGTACCCGGGCGAAATTAATAAGTGAAAATTTGTCTGCTAAATATATGACATACCTACCATGTGATACCATGTGATAGTTGACATTTTGCTTTTATGTACGAATGGAATTTAATTTTTCAAATGAAAGGAGATAATATTTCATAATTTATTTACTAGATATTTCGAATGTGTTTGGAAATATTTTGAGGACTCCTTGCATTTCAACAATGAATAGGTCCATCGATAAAAAATTCATATCACTCAAATGTCTATCTATACTTGACTACATGAATTTAATATTTGAAACAATTTCATTCAACTTATTTTTTCATGAAAACTTGGCTGAAATTTCCAGACGCTTTTTTTGCACTACGCTGATTGATAACTTATTTTTGTTCAAATATTTGAATTATAGGTGACTTCTTATATCTTCGCAAAGTTCTTCGCAATATACATAATGTATATTTTTGTTGTTTTCCATTATTTGTTATCTGATTATGAATTATTCTCCGCAAAATTATCCTTCTGTAACCGTGAAAACAACTTTACAACAATACAATAGAAAATTGAGCCCAACTGGTTAGTGGTTAAGCTGTAAATGAGTGCGTATAAAAGCATGCAGTGCCTGTAGCCGCTTTTACGCTTCACGTGATAGATGGCTGACATATCTACAAATAAATAAAGCGTTTAATTTTCCGTTGGATTTATTTGAAGCGGTTCAGTGGTCTATAATTTGGACCGTCTAGTAGACTTGTAAACCGCTTTTTTGCTTTATCACACCGCCACAATACGAATGCTTATCTGTCATTGTGTCGACAAAAGCCATTCATTACCCACTTATATTATAACTTGTTATGTCTTGAATAATCTTCAAGTCAGATCATCATCATCAGATCATCAGCATTAATTTAATATAGTTTGGTGTGAAATTTTTTTACCGAATCCCCCGCGTGCTTGAATTAACTGCAGGAAATTTATTTTGTACAAGAATTTTTTTAGAAAATTACCCCCATCGCTGCGCGACTAGTGAAAATTATATTCGAATCGAAGCTCGAAAATACAAAAAGATATAGAGCATCTCGTCTAAACTAGAAGCCTTATTCACACCGCTCACATGAAACGTCCTGTATGTTGAGATCATATTTCGATATTGGTAAATATCACACAATTTAAAACTGAATTCTAAAAAATCTCAAGTTATGCTATTTGGTGCCAAGAGAAAGAGAAATTCTGTTCGCAACTTACTTTCTATACGAATTGATAGAACTCCTATTTCGTTTGTGAGCGAATGTAATAACCTGGGCTTATGGATCGATACTGATATGAGATTTACAAAACATATCAACCAGTTGTGTAAATCCTCATTTAATGTTTTAAGGCAGTTATATCCCAGTAGACATTTGATGTCAAAAAAACTTAAATTAAATCTCTGCGAGTAATTGATATTAACACGAATCGCTTACTGTGATTGTATTTACGGACCTGCCTTAGATCAACATAATGCGCTACAGCTGCAAAAGATTCAAAATAGCTGTATTAGATTCGCATATGGTATACGCAAATATGACCATATTAGTGATTCCTTTGAGGACTCTGGGTGGTTGAAATTGAAGCAAATGAAAGAAATACACCTCCTCACCTACGTCCATAAAATTCTTTTATCAGGAACTCCAGTATATCTGCGCGAAAAATTGGTCTCTCTCACGAAATAATATTTCCCGCAAAAAACATCAGTTATTGATTCCAAGGCACACAACGGCAATGTACACTTATATATATATATATATATATAATTCAGCTAAACTGTACAATGCCATGCCCGATGAGTTTAAAGATTATAGTCTGGGTAACTTCAAAAAACGGTTAAAAGTCTTTTTTCGAACAAGGCAGTGATGTATATTCTAGTCTTATGACTCTTGCAATGAATCTTGGTTTATGTAGAAAGGGATGCCACTTATAACAATATTTGTATGTACAAAATTGGCGTATTGTTAGTAATCGCTAATTTTGTTTATTTTTCAGTTACTACGTGTGTTATAACTGTATTTATATTTTGTAGATTTATTTGTGTACGTTAAGGTTGGGTTTAAAACCAGCTTTAATAGCTGAACCCCGCCTATTCATCATGTGTTTAAAATATTATGTTCAATACTTGTATTATTTGTGAAGATGAATAAAGGAATATTATTATACTGAATAACACTGAGTAAATTATACCCTGTGAATGGTGATAAAGTTCTCACCCAAAACGTAAGGTGTACCGAGTATGGCTGGTACAGTGAAACCAACTCCAATCCTGAAAGCTGTCCATGTGATGTAATTTCCTGCGAAGGAGGTAGCTATACCAAAAACGCACTGGATGAATAGAAAAATGAAGTAGGCTGGTTTCCGGCCCATTCCATCCTGGATATATCCGAAAAGGTAATTTCCAACTAATCCACTTGCACCAAAGAGTACCAAAGCTAGGGTTACAAGGAAGTCCTTTTCACAAACTAGGTCCCACTGCAAAAAATAAAGACAGTTTAAATCATCATTTGTGGAAAGCATACATATTTGCATTTGTGTTAATATATCGTAGCACAGAAAAACTTCAAAATTTCGTGATTGAATGTTGGCACCTGTGAATGTTTCTGTAAAATATGTAATTTGAATCAAAATAATAAAACACGTCTACTTTTTCAACGGTTCTCTATAAATATATCAGAATTTTTTATATTTCATAGTACTTAGTAGTACTGTTGTATGGAGATTAGCAAGTACTATCACCTTATGAGGGTTTCTTTGGAGACGAAAGGAGACTGCGTGTAGATGGTAGGATCATAAAGAGTGACCTACTAGGGTTATTGGACCCTAGAAGGCTTGGGCATTCTCACGGGTATGGTCAATGGATGGAGTCTAATAGTTCCAATCTCTTTAATCCGTTCCAATGTTCCAAATAACCCACAAATGCACCAATTGATGTTGAAAAAAAATTGTTCTTTCTGCCAACCGATTGCACCCCTACGCGCAACCCTCAGAAGTATTCGAGAGACGTGTGTGAGCAAGGAAAGACGCATCCCTTACCTTTTAACGTGTGATTAAGAAGCAAGGACCATAAGAGAGAAAGAGAAACGTTAATTTTGGAAGAAAAAAAGTTGGGTTCCATGTTGTATTCTAAAAAAAGTGTTTTGTTCCATTTGAATGTCAGTATATCATGTTGAATGGATTGAAATTGACAGGTGAACAATTAACTAGAATAACAAAAAATCGTAGGTTTACTTCTGGGCACGGCCCCAACATTCTTTCACAAATTATCCCTATTTGATGCATTCTGTGGCCCGGCCACCAGCCATTATGGAACATTCAGATACAGCTGTCGACCATCTCTGCTGTAGATGAAGGGTTTTTTTAGAAGGACGGTAGCTAGTGATGAACTACTTTTTAGTTTGTTTTTTTTAGTTTTGCATTTTATAAAAGAAAAATTGGACAAAGTCTAATATTGTTCACAACATAAATTTTGAATTAGGTATAAAAAATTCGCCTTCATTCATATACAATACACGGGAAATCTCATTTACATATCGACACAACTTACAGGTTGACATGCAGGTGTATGATACAAACATGTACAATTTACAGTCTTGCAAATAACATTTTAAATATTCAAGAAGGGAAATTAAGCATTTTTTACAAGTGTTTAAAATGATATTTAAAAGTTTCTCATGATTGATTGAAGATATCTACAGAGTTACTCATATTTTGTGTACATTCGTAAATTATAGCAATGGTCCTAACTTTTGGATTAGAATATATTGACTACAAACCCTTTATAAAAATGTTGGTACTACATATGAATGGAAAATTGTGGAATAAACATATTGAAAAATTGAAACTAAAACTACCTCTATTAATTGGTTTATTATTCAAAATCAGCTATCAGTTTTCTCCCAAAGACTTCCAGGTCGATATATACCATTGTACCATATACAAAATTGAGTATCTATTTGGGGGACTGCTAACAATTTAAAAACCAAATAATATCGTTTATCGAATCTGAATCGTACAGAAGTAACTAGCATTCGTGAACATGATACATTCAAATACATTTACTAAAAGCCTCTCAGAAGATATCAAGCTTCAGTCAAAAATAATTGCACATTCTGGTCGAACACATTCAATTTCTTTCCAAACACTTTAGGAAAAATCAATATTATATTTAAAAACATAAAAAAATATTAACATGATTGAAATGTTGCATTTTTTTCAGACTTATTACAATCTTACATTTCTGTAGATTCTCTTTATGATTAAGCAAGTTCCTTTATAGGTATAATGAATACTTTGTATTCCTTCCATAAATTCCAAAGTTTCTTGAGATAGTGTTGTATGAATAAAAATTCTAATCCAATTTTCACAAATATCTACGAAATCTGAACGTGAAGTATGACCTCCACATAGCATGGTTGAAACAAGAAAATATAGCCATTCACTAACAAAATACTAACACTAACTACCTTTTTTTTGTCTGATCAATTTTCTCAAGATAGAAGTCGATACAGAATTTTAAACCATCTGTTCGAAAAAAAAAGTCCCATTTTTGTAATTTACAATTTTTTTCACTAGGTGCTTATCAGGATAAGCCCTTTTTTTCAAAGACCATTTGTTGGTCCTTTGCTCTAAATCATTGGTTCCAAAAAGAATCTGAAAATTGATAAAATGGGTTGATAATCTAAACAAGAATTTGTCAGTCCTAGTGAATACAAAACTATCAACATATCACTGCACACACGGATGTCACAATTATCCACTAACTATTCAACATTGAAAAACATTTCTTTCTCAAGCTTCCTCGCTTCAATCCTGAAAAAAAAGAACTTGAATGAAAATCTATTCAAAAATTGTAACTACGACCTGGATACGTGGTTCCTCTTGTCTTGGATCTCTTATCTTCAGTGAGGAAAATGGGAGAAAAAAAACTTCAATCTACTAATTAATAATCTATATTTTGTCGTATTCTTGCAGGTTTTCACTGCACAATACTTCAATTTCAGGAGAAAAGACTATACATAATATGCATCAGTGAAAAAAGTAAACAATATATTCCTATGTTGAATTGGTGGCACCAGGGTTCATTAGAAGATTGTTTTTTTTAAATCTCCAAGGACATAAAAAATAACAGTAGTTCAATTATCGTATGTAATTTTTTGTTAAACAAATTGTGGGTTATTTAAAACATTAGAAGTATTAGACTCCACCATAAATGGCCATACCCGTAAGTAGGCCAAAGCCGTCTTATGCTTGGTTTATGCAACACTTCTGAATTCCTAAGACTAATAACTAGTAACTAAGCACTATACCTAAGAAAGCTATGGTGTTTATGCAGCCTCCTGTTAGTTCTTAGTGAAGAAATTCGCGCATGCTCAAACAAACTGTGATACAATGACAAACTGTCATTGTAAACGAAATATTTCATCCGGCGCATACGCACTTCCTTTTTTGACTAAGAACTTAGTTCTTAGTTAAAAGTTGACCAACTTTTTGGTATTAATTCTTAGTTCTTGGTACTAGGGAGGATTGCGTAAACGCCCTGATTAATTTGCTTGTGTTGAATCCTTAGTTATTAGTTCTTGGTCATAAGCTTAGTTCTTGGGCACGTTGCATAAACCAAGCATTAGATTATGTTACCGTAGGGAGACCAGGGATTTCATTAGTTAATTCATACTGCCATTTGAGGCGAGATTCGCTTGTCTTCATCCATCGACCGGGAGTAAGATTATTTTCCAGGTTCGCAGCCACAGCCACATATCACATTCATCATTTTATATTTATTCACGTTCATGTTTCGTAACTTTATTCACGATCTCGTGTTGCACAACGAATTTGCAGTATTCCATGGGGAATTAGGCGTTTGTGTTTGATATTTTCCTGTTTGGATTTGATGAATAAATGATATAGGTTTTCGTTTTATACATTCCAGTAGTGACGGGTGGACAGTTTTGAAAGGAAGTACTTTGCATTTCATGACGTCCCACATTTGTTGGAATGTATGAAAAATAATTTTTTCAATAATTATTTTGTGTTCGTAAATTCATAAAATTTTCTGATATCGGAAATTGTATGCTATTAATTGACAGAAGAAGAAAGTGTCTTCTGAAAACTGCTTGGTAAACATTCAAACCCAAGTACCGTTGAAAAAATTAGTATGAATTTAGCAGCTCGGCTGTTGAGTCACAGTATAGCTACTGCTATTAAAGTAGTTCTTAGAAAAGGAGAACTTGTGTCTACTACAGGACCAAACACTTGGTACTTTTGTTCAAATTGTTGTTTTGGTTGTTAAAACAGTTTTTATTGTAGTAAAAAATTGTTAATATTGTTATATCCGACAACCAGCGAGCTAGGGTAGATCACCAATCAACAATTTGTTTGATGCTCTGAACAGAAATTGTTTTTAAAGTTCTAATCGGTGTAAAGTTAGCAACGAATTCTCACCCACGAATTGTACCACAGAGGAAATTGTATGTGGTATACTTATAATAACTGTGCCTCATGAAATAATCGATTGGTAATAGGATATGCCCGTTAGTGTTAGTTTTCAAAATTCAGAGGTATGTTAGTGTATAAATGAAAACGAACTGTGAACTGTGAGAATTTTGCAGAAGTCTGCTATGAGGGGAACATTGGTTCACTCTCAAAAAACGTTTTATTGTTGTTTTATTTTGGAACTGAAATTGCAAAAGTTCTGCAAACTATAGGAATACTTCTAGTAATACTGTATCAGAACATGTATCCAGTTTACAACTTTGCAAATGTTACGGCCCCTTGGGTTTTCTTGTTTGTTTTAGTCCTCCATAATAATTTGAAAGAACTACAAAAGTTCTGCAAATTGGATAGGTGACAAAAATGAAATTACCATATTCATATACATTTGCAACCATCATATATTAATCATTTGTATTCATCCAATCATTGAGATAATTATAAATGTTTTTTACCGAAAAGGCTGGAAAGCATCTGTACCAGATTCTTTTCAAAATTGGTTTTTGGTGGTCTGATTCTATGGAATAGAAGTATATAGGACTTTTTTGAAGTATGAGTTTATTGATTTCTTTGAGGCTTGTTTTTTTTTAAATCAGATTATCGATATCGGCTCCAAGATTTTGGATGAGTTGATTATGCTTGAATAGTCCAAGATCCCAGGGCCGTCAGACGTTACTTATTTTTAAACGAACGAAATGTGTGCGATTGAGTAATGTTAGTTCGTATACTATGCGAATCTCAATATGGATTCCAAAGCTATAAAAACACAGGCGATGCAATCTTCTCTTTTCTGGAAGATGTGTATATTGGTTTAAATAATAACGAAGCTATTGGGGCAGTGTTTTGCGATTTCTCGAAAGCGTTCGACTGCGTGAACCATGAAACACTGTTATTTAAACTACAGTGCTATGGCTTTAGAGGATTGTCATATAACTGGATTTCCAGCTATCTAACAGACAGGAAACAAGTAGTAAAACTCCAAGGAAATAAATCGCACATGGAGAATAATACAACAAGTGTACCACAAGGCTCGGTTTTGGGTCCTATTCTTTTTCTGCTCTATCTGAATGATCTGGTAACCGTTGACATCAAAGGGAAGTTCACATTTTTTGCAGACGATACCACCATCCTTTGGCGTGGGACAAATGAAGATAATCTCAGAGAAAACATAACTTTTGATCTCTATAAAATCAAACAGTGGTGTGATTCAAACTCCTTTTGTTTCAACACAAACAAAACAAACATAGTCTGCTTCAAGTTCAGTTTCGACGACTTACTTATAGAAAATCACGCTATAGCGAACAAAACTCACACAAAGTTTTTAGGGGTATTTATAGATGAAAAATTGAAATTTGATAAGCATGTAGAGAACTTATGCAAAAAAAATAGCATCTGGCTGTTATGCAGTTCGAGTTGTTTCAAATCAATCAATCCTCAGCCAGAATTGTGTACTTTTCCTTGATCGAGTCCCATTTGAGATATGGAATTGCCTTCTGGGGCTTATGTAGTCAGCAACTACTAAATTCAGTATTCGTTTTACAAAAAAGGGCTGTCAGATACATATGTAAGGCAAAATCACAAGATCACTGCAAACCACTTTTCATCAGTCAAAAAATTCTAACTTTACCTTGTTTGTTCCTTTTGGAAACCGTGTGTCTAATACACAAAAAGTATTCAAATACAGCAGTAAATAATGACAGACGATACCATACAAGAGGAAGTCGGGATCTACCCCTACCCCTGCCAATACCAAAATTATCAATCACAAAATTTTCTTTGATATATGAGAGCAAGAAAATATATAACCACCTCTCAATGTACTACAAGGAAATAACAAATTTAAAAAAGTTCAGGAAATCAGTTAAAGAGGTATTTCTGCAAAAAGCCTACTATGACTTGAAGGAATATTACATTGATGAATTTTAAAGCTTAGTACTTCCGTTGCTTACTTATCTGTATTGCTTTATTTGTTTATTTATCAGTAATGTTTGATATAATTTTCTGTAATGTTTTATTTATATTCGTTTAGGTACATAGGTTTTAACTCTATAATGATTGTTCATTATATTTCTTATAATTTTATAATTTTATTTTTTAATATTTCTGACTGTATAAAATTACACTTACTTTGTCAATAAGATGTACTTCTTCGACAATAAAGCATGATTTGATTGATTTTGATTGATTGATGTTCGCATGTCTACCTGCTAGCTTGACCAATGACCATTCTTCAGATATTAGGGAATCAAGGTACGTAAAAACACTACTCACTTAGTTGAATTACCAGTCTACAGATATTTTTCTGTAACCCATGGTGGGTTCGTGTACAGAGTCACTAGCTACCACCCCGGATCTCCGAGTTCAAATTACGTCTCAAACTATTTTTTTAATTTAAACCCAGCAGACGCATCACACTAGGGTCAGCCATCTCGGTTGGAAACGGCTTCGACTCTGGGAGGATTTTTGTTCAAAAAGAAATTTAAAAGAAAACAGAATTTTGGTAAATGAAAGATTTTGTTGAGATTTCCTTATAAGTAAAATCCCAGGGACTTCAGACATAACTTATTTTTGAAAAGATAAAGAGATAGGTTCTGAGTGGCGACTCATGTACTTTTAATACCTGCGTGCTTGTGGAGTTCGCTCTGTGACACCTGGGCAGGTACCAGGTGAGAAAGGTAACTAAAAGTAAGAGTTCCTTAACTTAAATTTGTATGGCTGATTTTTAAGTATATTTTGTAGAATATCACTCTGAAGTAATTTGTGGAGCTTTAAAGCGCCTGACAAAAGTTCTGGTCTATGGAAAGTGTCTGACACTTTTGAAATTACTATTATATATATTAATTAATATCGTTAGGTCACATTGCGTTCCTGAAATAACATCAATAACAGCAAGTGATCAAATTCAGGAATCTAATTTTTTTGTGGCTAATAAAGCGTGTACTTGTCCCATATATTATGCAAATTTTTACTTGGTGGTATGCAAATTTTACTTGCTACTATTAAATTTATTTTTCTTGTAGTTTTTAATTATGTAAATCGGACGTTTTCTATATCATGTCATCATGATCAAAAGAAATAAAGGAATATTATCATTATTATTATTATAAAGTACTATAAGAATCGTACCGTACATTTTGCAAACATGCAATAAACACCAAATAGTTGGTGCAAATTTAGTTTTTTTTATCAGAGGAGTCAACAATTGATGGGTCAAGGATATTCACGATAAACGAAGTACTATAAAAACCCTACCGTACGTTCTGCAGACTTGCAACATACACCAAATTATAAGTAATGATTTACTCCATTGGTGGGTGATATAAATATGACTTTTTTTGCTAGCGGGGCGAAAGTTGAACAATTTAATATATATAAGAAAATTTCAACAAAGTACCATGAAAAATGTACCATACATTCTGCAGACTTTCAATGATTTCCAAATTGGTAACAATGATTTCATCAAATGGAGATTGACACGAAATAATTGTCACTGCCTCAGATTTTCAATAGAGGGTACAAAATTTGATGAAACAAGTATATTTGCTATACATCGATAAACAAAGTACTATAAAACTGTACTATTCGTTCTGCAGACTTATACTGCAACAAACATCAAACTCTTGCTAAGGATTCACTCCATTGGGAAGTAACACAAAATGGTTGCCTACCCTTCATTATTTATTATCAAAGGGATCAAAATTCGATGAGTCAAGGATATTTACGTTACCTCGATAAAAAAAATCCCATAAAAACTGCTTCGTATATTCTGCAGACTTGCATTACATATTTTATTGTTGGTACTGAATTACTCTATTAAATATATATTTTAATGATTTTCACCTCCTCAGTTTTCCGTTTATTTGAGCAGTGGTTTTAAAAGTGAAAATTATGCTTTTCTGACATCACTCAATATAATATGAATAATTACACACATATTTTTTAATGGACATTTTTGTCAGATGCTTCGAAGATAATTTATAATAGGGCATTACTTGTCAAGATTATTCCGTACTGTGCACCTCAAAAACGGCTGCAGCTGCATATGGCAGTATCACTTGCTCTGCTGAGTCACTTATTATATGCCACGTAAATATCATGGAGAATCTCCAGTGTGCTGGTAGGCTGCAGCTGCATATGGTAGTATCACTTGCTCTGCTGAGTCACTTATTATATGCCACGTAATTATCATGGAGAATCTCCAGTGTGCTGGTTTACTATTGTACAATTTATTTCAGAGTCAGTATTTATACATATCGAATTTGAGATTTTGGTTAAGTTTTGTAATTCATTTTAATTTCATCAATTTGGTCTTGAATTGATTGCTGATTTCGAAAGCAATCTTTATTCATTCAACAAGAAAAAAAAAAGTAATAGTAGCAAGTAAAATTTGCATACCACCAAGTGAAAATTTGCATACTATATGGGACAAGTACACGCTTTATTAGCCATTAGAAAAATTAGATTCCTGAATTTGATCACTTGCTGTTATTGACGTAATTTCAGGAACGCAATGTAACCTAACGATATTAAACTGTTTACTAGAAGCAAACTTTTTATTTTATAAGCCTCAATCTACGTTTAATTTGCAGTAGGTGCTCAGTTTGATAACTACTAGTGACAAGTAAGTTTACCATTGATCAAGAATGATTTACTCTCAAATAACTCTTATACTTAAATCTAATAAACAATATAATAGTTCCTACTATACAGTATTCTACTGCAGCAACATTTTTAGATTATTACAGTAATTTTAGTTTACTTGGCTTTATCAAATGAGTCACTTGTGGGTAGTTTATTATTGTCTTACCTTTAATAGCTTTCATTCCATCTTTGGTATCAGGATACAACGGACTCAATTGAAATATCCACTTGCCCTCAGTTTAGATTTATTAGTTCTTCAAAGAAGGATCATTTGTTTTTTATAAAGCCTTATTTTCAAAACATTCGTTTCATTCTTGAATTTGAAATGATATGAAGGTTTCGGTTGCAACAAGGTAGCAATGATTCAGTTTAAACTATGAAAAAACGTACTTGCATGACATATACAGGCTAGCAAAATAAACTACTCAAGAAAAACTGGAGAAAGAGATTGCAGTTCCATGACAACATTTTTTCGTGAACTATAAGTTCATGTGGAAAGAAGTATAAAACATTTTGACGGTTCATTTAAACAAATCTCGCCTCTGGCCATACCCTTACTGGATCACCCAGTACAGCCTGTTTCTTAATTAAAAATTTCGGAACTTTGTTGAATCTGTTTATATTCATCAGTATGAATGCTAATGCTAATGTCTTTCCTCATTATGATCATAACAAACCCAAGTTATGCATAACATGATGTAGAATTAGAACGTTCTGAAAATTCGAAATTAAAGATGCTTAATGAAGAAATGAAATAAAAATATGTACATTTTTAATATTTTTATTGAAACAAAACTGTTGTTCAGTTTTTTGGGAAAATTAACCTGATTCTATTATACATAAAATGTCAATATTCTAGAAATATTAGGTAAAAATCCACATTCTACATACCAACAAGTAAAATACATAAATCAAACTAACACTATTCACACAAATCACAACAGTAATAATAGTATAATTCTGGCACACGAAGTAACACGCCCACATACAACTACTAACTCAAATGCTGGAATTGGAATGAGGCCAGTTTTGCGAAAACGTTGATGATCAGTGCAACGGTTACTACCGATTGATCCCGAACTGGTCGCATATCAACAAGTAGGTGAACAGTTTCATTATCGTAGAAACATCTAGCTCTATTGCAAATAAACTGTTGTACTATGCCTGTAACACGAGTCTCTGTTGTTATGATATACTTTTCAGAAACACAATGTAGATAAATATGAATATACACTTTTCCAGCGCTAGTAAAATATTGACCTGACATTATACATAGTGAATTATCTAATGTTCAAAGCACTTGCTGTATGTAAACAATATTATAGCTACAAGTTCATGCGTTCAGAATACTCATTTTTTTAAAGACAAAATGTAATTTTTTTTTAATATAGGTATTAATTTTCTTACCACAATCGAAAAAAAGTCAGGAAAACGTTTTACTTGGATAATTTTTTTCCGTGAAGCAGTTCATTCAGTAATACAAACAAATTTTTATGAATTTATTTCTAAAAGAGCATCTTTTTCATCACCATTCGGAGATACATCATTTTGAATTCTGTATCGTCACTATTATATTGCCAAAAATAGTGAAAATCTCCGTGAAAGAGTTTTCCGACTTCATAAATACCAATTACTCAAAAATTTCTAGAAAAGAGCTAACGAATCTAGACTTGAATCATCCACTCTTCATAGTTACAAAAAATGTATTGTCCTTGAAGGTAGTTTTCAACTGAGCGAAGTTGAATTTAAATCCATTTGCGGAAATGATAATATATTGAACAGTTTCACAAGTACAGAAAAACATTGAACAGATATCACCCTTCCTATAGTGCAGAGAGATAATTTAGGTACGGTAAATTCAAAGAATGTTATGACAAAAATCAGACCGAACACTCGAAACAGATATTTTGCTTAGATTTAGATAAGGACGATTTGTTCGATATGATTTCAAAACGTAGGCGGAATCCAGAATAAATCCAGAGCATTGGGATCCGTTTTCTGTACGTATTTTCAGTGAAGAACAATTCGAGTTGTTCTTCAGTGTAACTTTTTCTACATTACCAAGCATTCAACCTGATGCTAAAGGTGATGTTAACAACAACCCGAAAAAGTGCAACAAAAGGATTTATTATTATGCGGGAGTATTACAAATCCTTCATAACAAAAGAATCGTTTCTATACCGGAACAATACACCGGGAGCCATGCTGGGAATTCTATTGTCTTGGTGGTCGTGTAAATTCCGCATTTACGCACAACAGAGATTCAAAAAATGGCATTTGTTTGTTGATGAAACATCAATGCGATTTGCATATTTTGGAATGATATATCAGTCATTGAGTACCTGGACACTACGTTTTTTTGGTTGACCAACAATGAATAAAAAATCAAATATATTACTGAAATACATATTTTATTTGTTATTTCTCATAAACGAGATCATCGGATGCCAACAATTGTTTTGGTACCGACAATGCTAAAAAATCTATAGTATCTTCTGTCTTCGATATGAAAACACTTGCAGCTGTCTCATTCGATATGAAAACACTTGCAGCTGTCTCATTGTGGTTCTGGAACATGTTTATAATTTTGAACAGATCTTGTAAAACTGAAAGAGTTCAAGTAGTTATGTACCAACAAAGTTATAAAATTACCCAAGCTCAGTAAAGGAATAAATTTCCATGCAAGATACGTATAGATATGAAATGAGTCCATTTTATGAATATTTACTTAGGATTTCATCGAGAACAATACTTGTTTGTGGTGGTAGTGATGATAACATCTTCTATTTTCCAAAATTCTTATGGAAAAATAAATGCTAATTCTTTCTTGTCAGGGATCATCAGTGGTGGAAAACATTTCAGTAACGCACCTGCTGAGAGATGGTTTGACGGGTTGCAAAAAATTGTATTTAAACGAAAAATATCAGACACTAAAAACTGTGGTTGGCTCTCAACAGAGCAATGGAAAAGAATTAAAAAACTTCAGTGACAGACCTAAGGAAGGGTAGACTTCATAAACTCTCATCTTTGAAAAAAGACAATTTAATACCACATAATACCTCAGGTGATGACATAATGGGATGCCTCTACTGTCACAAAGGAAAATTGGATGGAACCGTCTTCTGATTTCAGTGCGATGCTTGTCATGGCTGGGTACACGAAAATTGTTTCCAATAATTAATAAACGTATGGTGATTTCTTCTGCAAGTTTTGTATCATTCCTAAAGTTGTTCCAGAAAAGGTACAAACCAATCAGATATTCGATCTCGGAGTGGACTGTAGTCAATAACTGAGTGAAAATAAATTGTCAGAAATTGGCGTTATAGAGATAGTCGTAAGACCGTTGAACAACTTAATGTGATTTATGGCACTCAGAAAGGAAGAAGAGATTAACCGTGCCTGAGTTTGGACCAATAATAAAACGCCATTCGGATTATTCACTTTCGGAAAAAGTCATGGCGATACTCAGTACTATTTATCTAACATTAATTCCATAATTGATGAAGGCACATTTAGAACTGAAGGACAATGAACAGGTGAGTCACCTGACAAGAGCTGGTGTTGAATGAGGAGAAAACATTGGTCACCAAGTATTTGCAAGTGATTGTTTTCCAAACTTGGGAATGAAACAGCGATCAACAAGGTCATTCAGATGGAATGAATACTGCAATACCAATCCCACTAGATACAATACCATGTATACCCAAACATCATTGGTTTTTGAATCTCAATATACCCCGCAGATTTATCAGAACTCTTATACGACTCAAGTTTGGCCATGCCTCTGAAGAAAAAATAAACTGATAATTTCAACGAAGGTGAAGAATGAATTCTAATTCAATTGTTGAAGGAATACCAACACATTTATGAAAACTGATGCAGTAACCAATGCAGAAAAATTGAAGACATAGGGAGGTTATCAGTAATTAGTATATTACTAACTTCTGGTTCCAAAGCAGCAACCGGCGAAATCTATATGAAAACTCTGTTTCTGTCCATTGTTCCAAATGTTTTCGACGTTGTCTGAATACTGTCTCTTTATACTTGGGGCAAAAATATCGATCATTTCCAAAAATCTTCTTCGTCAGTACTTCTTCCATAATTTATATAGTAGATAGTGAAAAAGTAATCATATTCAGATATCAAAATGTTCTACAATAACTGTTTATCAAACAAAATGTCATAGATTTCGTAGGTTAGAATCGGTCAATTATGTCTTTTAACTAGGTTTACCGCATGAACTATTATTGAAAAACTGATACAGAATTGCCAAACCTGGTTCAATATCCATATCGCTTCATTATCCCCGATTGAACAACTGGCCCTTAGTGGTTTAAAGATAATGAAACGGCTTGAAGAATATTGGATGCGCACCCCAACACCCCCGAAAGTTCAAAGACATTTTTCATTTCAACATGCTGTCATAAATTGTCGTGTGGTAGAAGTCCATTGTGTCTCGAAGTGGAGTGGTGTAGATTTATGACTTTGAATTTTTCTATATCATATACATAAATTGTCGTCCCAAAAGGTGAAGCAAATCGCAGATATTATGATATACAGGGTCCTGCAACTGCGCTCCGGTGGTCCATAGCTTCTAAACGACGCAACTTAAAAATTTTTTTCCAACCTTCTTGAGAGAGTATCTTTGGAAAATATTCCGAAGTATACAAGGTGACCCAGAAAAGTTCACCAAACCAAACTTTTTTGTGATGGAACACCCTATATTTCATCACATGGTTGAATAGAGATTACTTTGACCATTCAAAAAATATAGGGTCATGTATGTTCATCAACGTTATTTCCGGAGATATATCGATATTACTTCAAAAAACATAAGGTTTTCAACACTCTGTAACTCCTCGTGGAAATATAATTCTTGAAACTTTTTGGATGCGAAATGACTCCAGTATGGTCTAATATCTGTAACACGACACACAGTTGAAATTTCATATCTTTTTGTGTACCGGATAGATCGAAACGCAAATTGAAAGATATTTGGTTTTTTCAATTGGAAATTTACGATATTCTCAAGGTGAAGTAAATATCAAGTGTGATATATCATTCGAAAGGAAATTTTATGGCCTTTCCAGTACTGAAATTGAATATATGGGTTTCCATTTGAAAAAACAAGATATATTTCAATTTGAGTTTCGATCTATCCGGTACACAAAAGGTAATGAAATTTCAACTGTGTGTCATGTTACAGAAACTAGACCATATTGGAGTCATTTCACCTCCCATAAGTTTTTGGAATTATTAGTCCACGAGGAGTTACAGAGTGTTGAATACCTTATGTTTTTTGAAGTCATATCGATATTTCTCCGGAAATAACGTTGATGAACATACATTACTCTATATTTTGTGAATGGTCAAAGTAAGTAATCTCTATTTAACCATGTGATGAAATATAGGGTGTTCCATTACCAAAAACATAAGTTTGGTTTGGTGCACTTTTCTGGGTCGCCTTGTATACTTCGGTATATTTTCCAAAGATACTCTCTCAAGAAGGGAAGGTGCTTGCATTCGAAATAAATTTTCGAGTTGCGCCGTTTAGAAGCTATATGGACCACCGGAGAGCAGTTGCAGGACCCTGTGGACACAGGAACAGTAAGTGAAGTCGAGTCAAAATCGTTGGAAATCTTTGCAAATCCACTGAGAATTATTGAGCTACTATTCTAGACTACAATGACCATATAACAATTTGGGGAGGTCATTTGACCCAGGATGAAACATATTTAGAACGATGCTGCTATATGAAAAAATTACCTTAGGCACTGTGTCGTCGATTCTTGGTGGTGCAAATGACTGTAATAATAATAATAACAATTCTTCATCTGAAGATGTGCTCTTGCGACAAAATATTCTTGTACGGAATTCCTCACGTTGGTAGATTATGAGATAATAATCTCCTAGAACCTACTACCGTACAAAAATAATGGGACCGGAATCCAGGATTTTTTTTTTAATTTTCGGAAATTGAAATTTTTTTCTGGCTTCCGGTCCCATTATTTTTGTACGGGAGTAGGTTCTAGGAGATTATCATTTCATAATCTACCAACGTGAAGAATGCCTTATAAGAATATTTTGTCGAAAAAGCACATCTTCGAATGAAAAATGATTATTATTATTATTAGAGTCATATGCACCACCAAGAATTGACGGCATAGTGCCTAAAGTTATTTTTTTATATAGCAACAAATTGATACCAATATTTGTGACTGGAATTTTTTTTTTGAATATTAAATTTTTTGTGATTCTTTCTCTTCACCACACGCTTTTTTACTTCACTTAGTATGTTACTTCACATCAGTAAGTAAATAACTCTGAAAAAATCGCAATTACCTGCAAAACAAGTTGGGTATAATTGCTATTGAAGCTCACGAGAAATTTGCAGATAAAAGTTTAATCTAGATGATCAAATTTTATGAGATTATTAGTGGTGGATACTTTCAATTTTATATATTGAACAAAGACTTCAAATAGCAATTTTAAAAATGGAACGAAATATTCATTCATATAAATTTACACAAATATCTCAATTTTAATTAATAGCTTCAATGTAGATCAATATATTACATTATCATTGTTGAATTCATGATTTGATCGGATGCTCACCTCAGATACAACGGAATTATAAATCTCATCATCATAGACCCATCCATTTTGACAAGGAATTTTTTGAGATTCGTTATCGTACATCAAGCATTGGCTGTATCGTTTTTGTCCATCTGCAGATGTTTCCAGAGGAATGCTGAAACTTCCACATGAAATAAATAAGTGATTGCATGAATGTAACGTTCACAGCTTAGAAATTATTGGGCAAATAAATCATAGAAACGGTGCGTGGGATCGAACTTCAATTGTTAAGACCCATTTCATTATACTCGAATAGGTCTCCGACTTTCGTGTCTTGGAGATGTTAGGTTAATATCACAATTCGATTGATTTCATCTGAGTTATGTTTATACCACACTGTGTACAATTGAAGAAATAATAGTCAAGGAAACAACACCTTCACCACACATCATATTTTCTGACGATTGTAGTTACTGGCCAGGTCAGCAGGAAGATAGTTAGTCAATGCCTGTGGAAAAGGTATTGGACCCAAACGCAAGTGACATCTAGCGTGATTAGTAACAAACATGAATATTTGACGTCAGTTTAATACACGTTTCTTCAAAAAACCCTGATTTTAATGATGTCCTATTGTTTCAATCAAGTTACGACATGACTTGGAGGCCAGATCACTGTCGCCATCTACATGTCGCATCCATTTGAATTCAATATAAATCCCATAAGATTGGCTAACTATCTTACTTCTATATAAACCACGCCCGTAGTATTATATACACAGAGAAAAACGTTTCTTTGCGAGAAACAATCTCATTTGTTTGACTTTTATTTCTTTGCAAAAAATAATTGTTATTTGTAAGGAACAAATGTTATTCCTACGAACCAAATCATATTTGTTTCAAGTTATCGGTTCATTCAATAGATTTGTTTGGACGAAACAACTGCATTTGTTGAAAAACTATTTATTAACAAGCAATAAATGTTATTTGATTCAAAAAAATATTTGTTTGGACAAATTCATCACATGGTTGGTTGAAATTGAGATTCAAATTTGACCAACTGATTGATTTGTCACGAACAAATCTTCAATTTGGATTTAAAAAATATTAATTGAACAGAGTATGCATATCTGTCTTTTGCCACTAACAAATGCATATTTGAAATAATAAATAGAATTGTTTGATTTGAACGACAGCAGAGTTTATAAGAAAATATAATAATTTTTGACCCAAAATATTGATATCTATTCGTGTTTGTTATCACAAACAAATCAAAGGCATAAATAAACAAATATTTGCAAAACAAGCAAATGCCTGTCTGATCCACATACTGCACATACTCGTACGATCAGTTAGTAGCAGTTCTGAATACTTCTAGTGTGTCGAAAAAAGGCCTAACAAAACTACATTAGGTACCTTGCAAATATGATCCAAGCAACCATTGGAAAGTCTTCACTTTCCAATTACGACTTGAAACTGTATATATGAATATATTTGTACTTCCTGCATCAAATAATCGAATACGTACATAAATTGCCAAGTATACGTATATTTGCCAAATAGGTATTCGAATGTGTGGAACCCGCTCCGCTCGCCGCTTCTTTCTGTTCTTTTACCCAATTCGAATAGAATCAAGGACGCTTATAATAAAAAATGCAGAGCAGGGCATATTGGGTCGAATGTCGAATAAATAAATCTTGTGAAAACTTCTTTCGCTAAAATTTTTTGAAACAGAGATATTGATTTTGTTTGCGTATGAGAGGGACAAAAGTACTTGCCAGCTTTCATTCCTACCACCCAATATATCCTAATCTGTGCCTCAGTAACAGAAGACAGAAGACTGGTCGAAGGTCGAGAAGTCAGGTACGATCACCAGGCAACCGCCTAAACACAACGCCCAACGGCACAACAAATTTGTTCGCAGGTGGATTTATTTTCGCCTTTTATTATTCATTGTGATTAATTCGATTTTTAATCGTTTTTTCCTTACTGGTTCTGGTTAGTAGTTTGTTTGTCCTGGACATTTTAGAAGAATGGAATTTGGGTCATCTGGATCCCTAATTTCAGAGGCGAGAAATCTTAATCCTAAGAGTTGAGAAATCTTAATCCTAACCTGATTATCTTGATATATAGGTATAAATATAATATGTTTCAATTCCTACCAAAACCAATACTGGTGTAAATATTTTTCTGATTTCTTGATTTTCTGGTGCTTTCATACCGATCCACCATCAAAAAAGGAACTCACAGTGCAATTTGGTATGTTATAGCACAGTTTAATAAATGTGGTAATAGTCACCTAGGTAGGTAGATTCGTTGACATATTCATTTTGAAATTCTCCAAGTGAAATGGCGTTTTAATTATCAAGGGGGGTTGAAGATTCCATACAGTCAAATAAACATTTTTTTTTTCATTAAAATGTCATAAGCGTCACTTGAAACAAATATTTGTTTCTATAAAAAAGTATTTGTTTACTGTTTTATAGAAACAAATATTTGTTTCAAGTGACGCTAATGACATTTGAATGAAAAAAATGTTTGTCGTTTTCAATGCGGTTCTCATTGAAAACGACAAAAACAGATTAAAACTGGATTTTATCAACTTTTCAACTTTTCCCACCGGATTTTCCAAATTTTCGTGATCAACAATAGAAAGAGCATATCATTTTCCATCTTAATGTTGAATTCTATGGTGGCATCATCCCTTGTTCTCGAAAAGAGAGCATTGAAAATGACAAAAACATCATAAAAACTGGATTCTAATAACTTTTCGTCTTTCCCCCCAGATTTTTCTAATTTTCGTGATCATCAATGAAAGTAGTATATGATTTTATACATTACAGTTGAATTCCACGGTGGCATCATCCCTTGTTCTCGAGATAAACTCTTTGAAAATGACAAAAACAGCACAAAAACTGGATTTTAATAACTTTTCAACTTTCCCTCCCGGATTTTTCTGATTTGGTTTTCGTGATCACGAGAGAAAAGAGTTTAGCACTGTCCATAATACTGTTCAATTCTGCTATGGCATCATCTCTTGTTCTCGAGATGAGCGCCTTGAAAATAACAAAAACAGCATAAAAACTGGATTCTAATAACTTTTCGACTTTCCCCCCCAGATTTTTTTAATTTTCGTGATATTCAATGAAAAAAGTATATGAATCTACAAAATACAGTTGAATTATAATGTGGCATCTTCCCTTGTTCTCAAAATAAACGCATTGAAAATTACAAAAACAGCGTAAAAACGGGATTTTAATTACTTAATTCGACTTTCCCTCCCTCCAGATTTTTCTGATTTTCTTGGTCATCAATGAGAAGAGTTTATCATTTTCCAGTTCAATGTTGAATTCAGTGGTGACATCGTTCCTTGTTCTGGAGGCCTTGAAAATGACAAAAACAGCATAAAAATTGAATTTTAACACCTTCTCGACTATCCTCCCCCGAATTTTTTTCTTTTCGAGATCATCAATGGAAAGAATATATCATTTCCCATATAACATTTGGATTCTAAGGTGGTGCATCATACCTCGTTCTTGAGATAAATGACGAAAACAGCATTAAACGGGATTTTAATTACTTCCCCCCTCCGGATTTGTCTGATTTTCGTAATCAATGAAAATGATATATCATTTTCCAAATTACCGTGGAATTCTATTGTGGGGTCATTCGTTGTTCTCGAGATAAACGTATTGAAAATGACAAAAACAACATAAAAACTGGATTTTAATAACTTTTCTACTTTACCCCACAGATTTTTTGAATTTTTGTGATCATCAATGGAGAGAGTATACTATTTTCCATATAACTGTTGAATTCTAAGGTGGCATCATCCTTTGTTTTCGAGATAAACGCTTCGAAAATGACAAAAGCAACATATAAGTGATACGTTGAACAGGCATGTAGTACGGTTATCTGTCCATCTTATTGTGTAAAAATACTGCAGTTTTGTGTATCCGAATTGATTGAAAAAAGTACCCAAAGACAGCTGAAGTCATTGTGAGTAGACTGATTATAGTATCCAATTATTTCTACTACCTGTTACGGATTAATCTAAGGAATTATCTACAGAAGTCTAAAAATTTTAAAGGAGCTTTCATAAATTTTACTCGAGAAAAAGTGCGACCGTTTCTTTGTGGTATTCCATATCATTTTTTTGCTCCAAGGCGATAAGCATACCTCTTTTTATATGAATTGCTGAACTATCGAGATAAGCCAATAATTATATCAATTACGAGGGTGAATCTCAAATTATGAGTGGAACAGAATTAACCAATGCAGAACTATACGATAAACTATCCCAACTTATACTGACGGAGTCGTCGAAAACCAAATCGGAATTGAAGGACGAAATTCATAGGGAAAATAAAAAAATTCTAGATAGTTTACAGTTACAGGGAACCAAAATTGAGCAACTCGAAAAAAACAGTAACAGTTTGGAACTAGGCCACAGACTGAATGACAGGAAACTTCGTAGAAATAATCTGATCATATTTGGGTTGGAAATACCTGAAGGAAGAAAAAATTTGATCGATCTAGTCCTGGGAAAAGTTAATGACTTATGAGGAATCAACATCCAGCTAAATGATGTAAATAACTTATTCTCTTTTGCAACATCTCATGAAAGTAAAACCGCAGTAAAAATAGAATTCATTTCATATCTGAAAAAACTATCTATCTTTAAGGAAGTTGGTAAATTGAAAGGCACACAAATATTCATCGCCAACGATTTGAGCTATGATGATAGACAGGAGCTGAAAATTCTACAAGAATATTTAAAACTGGCACGCTCTAAATATCTGAATGCCAAGATTAAAGGACTGCGACTGAAATAAAGGACATTGATATAAATGCGCTTGGCGACGGGACAACTGAAGATTCGCTGAAACTGCCAAGGCCCAAGAGGAAATGCTATCAGGCCGACACTGCACAGAGATACTCTACAAGACAACACAAATAGGCTGTAGAACATTTTTTGTTATTGTTGTTGTGAATTTATTGGCTCGAGCATTTTTCATTATTTTTTTCGAGTGAATATAAATATGTTTAATTTCTCATAAGAATGCCTTTAAAAATCGCTCATATGAATGTTCGCTCTCTAGTGGCTAATTTTGATAATTTTAAAACTGTTCCTATAGACTACGAATTTGATGTTGTTGCGGTTTCGGAAACTTGGCTCACAGAAAATATTTTGTCGGAAGTTGTTGATATTGTCGGCTATAATTTTGTCAGAAATGACCGAATAGGTAGAGGCGGGGGGGTGGGGTTGTACATCAAATCATGTTATCATTATGAACTTATGGAAGTTGATGATTCAGTCGAGCAAATATGGATAAATTTGAAATTTAAAACAGAATCATATTGTATCGGTAGTTTATATAGACCTCCAACTCAAAATTGCAATGAATTCCTGAATACTCTAGAGAATACTCTGGCAAGCTTTTTACTGACTACAAATAAAATTGTCTGTGGTGGCGATTTCAATATTGATGTCATGGATGTGCAATCATCATCTGTGAATAACTTATTATCAATGTTGGACACGTTGTCATTCTCTCAAATCATTGATGAGCCAACTCGTGTGACAGGCAATTCAGCAACGCTGATAGACCTATTTTTGCTTAGTGATGGTATGAAATTAGTTGAGAAAGAAGTCATATCCATACCAGATATTTCTGATCACGAGTTTATTCACTGTACTTTACATACCGACTTTGTTACTGACAAAGTAATTATCAGGGAATACAGGAGTATCAAAGATGTTAACGTGAGTCAGTTTCGATCCCATCTCGCATCCATTCCATGGCGAAACATTTTCGACATAGAGCAGGCTGAAGGGAAAATAGATTTTCTTTATCAAAATTTAGACATTCTGCTTGATATTCATTGTCCCATGAAAATATCAAGATTCACAAAAAAATTCGCTCCTTGGATGACGGACAACATCAAAATATTAAAACAGCTTAGGAGAAAAGCTTTAAATCGCTATAAAAAAAACAAAAATGAATGTAATTGGGAATACTATAAACAAATTCGTAATTATACTACTCTAGCAGTAAAACATGAAAAAAAAGCATATTTAAATCATAGAGTGAAATACTCTGATAACATTTGGAAGGATTTTAGAGAGATGAATGTATATGACAGAAGAAAAAACAGAGATATTCCTGATGAACTTAGTAATGCTGAAGAAATAAACAACTACTTCATGGACTCAATTCCTTTAATATCTACAGAGGCAACTATAGATACGATAGAATTTTATAAAACCAATAAAAAACCAAATCTATTGTCCTCTAATTTGGATTTCATTGCTGTCTCTGAAACAGAAGTTACAAAAATAATGTATTCAATCAAATCAAATGCTATTGGTTCTGACGGAATTGGAATAGATTTCATAAAATTATGTTGCCCTTTTCTCCTGTCATATATAACTCACGTCGTAAATTCTTGCATCATACAATCCTATTTTCCAGTAAAATGGAAAGTCGCACAGGTATTGCCATTACCAAAGGTGAATCAACCAAAATTACTCAAAGACTTGAGACCTGTGAGCATATTACCGGCACTCTCGAAAATCTTGGAAAGAATAATTAACATGCAATTGACAGCTCACATAAACGTGAACGAAATATTACCTGAAACTCAAGCTGGTTTCAGACATGGGCATAGTTGCGCATCGGCTCTACTCAATGTTACAGATAAAATTCTAAGAGCCATCGATGATAATAAACTTACTCTCTTAACACTCTTGGATTACTCGAAAGCCTTCGATAGCCTTAATCATGATTTATTATTGTCCATTCTAAACTATATAGGAATTGGAAAGAAAGCGCAAGAATTTTTTCGCAGCTACTTATTAAATAGATCACAAAGAGTTATAATAAAAAATACGTCGTCAAGCTTGAGAAACGTCAAAAGTGGAGTACCACAGGGGTCCATTCTTGGCCCATTACTCTATAATATTTATACATCTTTTTTATACAAATGTTTATCGTATTGTGAAACTCAATATTACGCAGATGATACACAACTACTGCTATCCTTCCACATCTCAGACGTCATGGAAAGCTGTAAGAAAATTAATGATGATCTCAAGAGCCTTGATTATGTATCTCAGACATATTCTTTGCAAATGAACCCAAGTAAAAGTGTAGTTTTGCTAATTGGGCCAAAGAAGGCGAAAGAGCCAGCGTTCGCGCTGATAGACATCGCTGTTAATGAGTCTCCTATACCACTCAAACGGGAAACAAAAAATCTCGGTCTAATAATGGATGACGAACTACGCTTCAAGAGTTATATATCAAACTGTTCTAAAAAATCGTTCTCTAAAATGAGAATGTTATACAATTCGCGGAATATTCTCAATCTTGGTTCGAAGAGGTTATTGTGTGATTCTTTGGTTCTGTCGGCATTCAATTATTGCGATGTAATTTATGATTCATGTTTAGATGCGTTGACTGTTGGTAGAATACAGCGAGTGCAGAATATTTGTCTTCGATTTATCTATGGGCTTAGAAAATTCGATAGAGTTTCTCATAAAATGAACGAATTAAAGTGGCTTTCCATGAAACAAAGAAGATTCTTACATAAGGCCTGTTTTTATCATAAAGTCGTCACCAGCAAAACACCTAAGTGCCTACATCGAAGGTTGACTTACCGAACAGATATTCACAACATCAATGTCAGACATAAAAATAATTTAAGCATTCCAAAACACCGAACAAAGTTTTACGAAAGGTCTTTCACATACGACTGCTCCCGCATTTACAACTACCTCCCTCGCCAATTGAAAAGTTTGTCAAAAAATTCTTTCAAGTACCAATTACGTGAACTAATATTGACAAAATCGATCAGTATTATATAATCATTGTTCTTTTTTTATTTTGTTGTTTCCTCTCCTCATATATGTATGTATATATATTGTTTATTATCATTATAGGCTACTGCTTGTTAAAACATGTTCCTTTTAATTACTAAAGTGAATTGATAGATAACTTGTATGTTCTTGAGAATAGTTAGACATTAAATATAGTATTAGGTAGTATTAGTAGAAATCAATTCATATTCGAAGTAACCATTCGTCTGAACTATATTTCTTTTTTTTTCTGTTTTTCTTTAAGTTTTTTGTGAAGGGTTGAGTTGAGTAGGAATTGACTAGATTCGTCTGGTCATGACTAGACTTCGCCCATTTGCCCTCTGTATGTATTTTTTTTTTTGAGGACAAATAAAGACAAATTATTATTATTATTATTATTATTTTGATTACTTTCCACTTTCTCCCCTGATTTTTTAAGTTTTTGCTATCATACATTGCATTCCATATCACTGTCGCATTTCACCAAGGCACCAGTCATTGATCTAGAAATATTTCTCTTAAAATTGACAAAAACAATAACATATATGGATTTTTATAAGTTGTAGGATTTTCAACCAGATTTTAAAATATTTTCGATAACAATTGAAAAGACCATATGATTTTTCATATTCTGGTAGAATTCCAACGTGACATTTATCTTCGATCATGTGTTACTTCCATGTAGATTCATTGAATCCGAATTTTTATGATTCATATATTCATTTTCTATTATTTCCATTGTGATACGTAGTCACAGTGGTTTTGATTATATTACGTTCATTCATACTTTATTTGTGAGTTTCATTACCTCAAAAACCACAATAAAGAAATGTGAATTGCATGAAATCCGCCCTATGAAATCGTTGCTTGCAAACGATTTTTTCAGAAACGTTGCTGACAAATTCGTTGGTAACTTCACTCACGTTTATGAGATTTTTAGATCATTTTGAGTTCGGAAATTTGACTAACTAAATCAATAATACAATACCAATACCTGTAATACATGATGTAACATCATTTCAACATTCTCTAATATTATAATGAGCAATTATACATTTCATATTTTGAAACATTGGGAAAATTGAATTTACTTCGTCTCAAACACAATATCTTTCTGAGAATAAACAATGGTATTATATGTCTACACTTGTTTGAATTCCTTTAATTGAGATTTCATTTGGATACTGAAAATTCAGAAAAACTGAGCCAACCAAAATAAAATAGCAAACTCACTGTTGTAGTCAGATGTTACAAATTAAGTATTTTGAAGTATATGTAATTGTTTATGGGACCTTACCTCATATTTTTTTCTCCGGGAGACTGGGATATATTGCACCAATGATCTGGCACTGAAGCCATGAAAAGTTGATTGTAAGCATGAAATCCGCACGGAAATACTGCTGGAAGTAGAATAAACCATACTACCAGTTTCTGAAATCTCCCAAACTCTCCTACGGTAGGCAAAATTTCGTCTAGATCCATCGAAAATTTACAAAAAATACCACTACCTCCAATCAACTGAATCACATCACTACTGAAGTTCAAATCTCGGTAATTCAATCAAGGAAATTAGTTTAATTATAATCAACCAAAAATGAGGAAGTGAATCGTTTGTGCGGTCTTTGTTAATTATTCGGAATGGCGCTCTGAAGAAGTTGGTGAACAAGATTAGTCTGGCAGAAAACTATGGAGTGTAGACAGTACATAATAATAATATTTTTAATACTTGGATTTATCATCATAAGGTGTAGGATCCGTCAGTTTGAACATGAATTATATGAACATAAAATAGTTATGTATGATTAAATTTCATAAAGTAGGACTTTTTTGTATGATCGTGAAGTTTATTGAATGAGACGAAGACGTTACATTACAGTTGATTTTTTTCCGCACTTGTGCCAAAAGGAATCACTTTATACGCAATGTGAGCAGTGCATAAAACCTCAGCTAACGCACTGTCTAGAAAAAATACAATATAATACATAAATGAATTACCAGTATACACATGACAACGGCACTCAAATGAAACCTACTAAGACATATAGGGAGACTCAAAATGAGAACTACCATCCAAATGATGTTTTTTGACCTCTCGTTTGAAGGAATTGGTAAAAAAATAGAGGGGCAATATAATTTCGTTCATGGGATGGCGATAACACTTTCACAAATAAATAAAAACCACAAAATCAAAGAGTGTCTGTAGTATGTTTAAAAATAGCAGGAATCATCAAAAACTGAAAGAAGCGAGCATAAAATTTGTTTATAAAATCAAATTCAGATACTGAATGTGTACAGGATGAGGAGAAACACGGATCTAATGTACAAACAACACAGTCGTTGTTGAATACAGAAGTGAAAATGATGTAGGTAAATTAAAATAACTAAATTAAATTAAATTAATTTACCTATAAATAAATGAGAAAATCTCATTGTACAGTTGAATTACCTTCCACAAGTTCATTAACTGGTATTTATGAATAAAGCGAATATTTTTTCAGTATCTTCTTGAATACTCCATAAAAAAAGTTTTCTTTTATTTCGACAGCTAAGATTTACTTTCAAAGTCAAAGTAAGATGAGATAAAGAAATAAAGGGGACTAATGTCAAGGATCCTAGATCTGGGGTATATCAAATCAGATGAGAATAGAGAGGGTTTGTTTAGAAAATGTTCAGAAAGTTTTTTGAAGAATTTTCAAAATGTTCTTTTATTTCACTTTCTCACCCTACTATGTCATATGTTAATCTGGATTCAACCAATGAGATGCTTTTCTTTGAGAAATTTTGTGATATATGTTATTTCGATTATACGAAAAACTCTTTAAAAAGAATATATGAGGTAGTGTGAACCATCCTCAAATATACAACCAAGCATTATTCAACTGTCTTGGTGAACTGGTATTCTGCCTTTCATGAGTTTACAGAGAGTTGATTCAGCATCGGTAGTTCCCATCGTGTAACTCTGTGGATGCTGACAACAAGATCAGCTCTCTCAAGAGAATTGCTATCGCGTGTAAACAGTTACTTACCTACACCGAGAGAAATCCAGTTATACAAGTTTTTTTTCAAAAAAATCTTATAGCTGCTAAATAAACTATTTTAGCAACTAAATGTTATCTGATCAATGTAAAATGTGAAGGTTTTAAACGTTAAACGGGTCTTTTTTTCAAAACACTCATTTTGTTTTGAAAAGGTTAACTTTTAGATTCAATAAAGGGCACGATTGTGGTTAAAAGATGGAATTGAAAAAACAAACTGTTTAGCTACTATAATTCACATTTTAACTGTTAAAAGATACCTTTTAACCAGTAAATGGGTGTCGTTTAGTTCTGGAAATGTAACGGATTTTTCCACCACCTCTCATCATGCACCTTCTTCGTCACACACGTGTTTCCTATGATGTTTTATTTCACTCACCCATAACAGGCCGTTTCATCATCGAGTCATCTGCGTCATTTCAGTTCTTATTGTCAATCAGTTCACGTGTAGATTTGGTAGTGTTGTGCAAGTGCAGAAGTAAAGGTTAAATACACTTTGTGTATAGTTTGTTTCTACAAGAAGTAAATTTCGGGTAAGTGCCTACCTACGTGTGTGTGTTTTTAACAGTTGTTTACAATGATTTTATCCATTGTTATTACTTGTGGGAGGTTAAAATCAAACAAGTAAGTATTGGGAGAGCTTGAGGTATGCTGCATTCTTATTTTAGATAATATTCATTTGTACGAAAATTTTTGACAGTTTGGCTGGAATTGAATGAAAATACAATTTTTTTAGGAACTGAACGGGTTCAGTAGTACCCAATTCCGGTTCGAACAGAAACGACACAAATTAAATATTTTTCAAAAGGAACATCCTATTATTATTTATAAAAATACTTTTATCTTATGACATGATGATTATTGATAGATGATTTTTTCCTATGGGAACCTGAGATTCTAGTTCCTAAAATTTGCAAATTGAATTAAATCAACATTTTTAATATCTGTCGATTTCTTGTAGGGTAGGGTTGCTACAAACCTTGGCTGGTGAAAAAGTATTGTAATAATAGATATTTATTGTGTGAGTATGTTATTTGCTAATAAGATAAAATGTAATAAAACATTTTATTCACAGCTGGAATGTTATAAACACAAATAATTTTCCTTAATTGAATACTCATTTTTTGATGTTCATGAAAGCAGAAAATTTATAAAATATATTGTTCGAGAAGGATACCTTTGACAAGTGATTATGTATTGTTTTATTGTATATTGAAAATCAGGCAGTGTTTAATGTCTTATAGACTGGTGGCAATAATTTTTGTAAAAAATAAAAAAGTAACAGGCAAGGACCGATGTGAAAATGTTGTTGAGGTTCCAACTTTGAGGAAAAAAAATATTTAAACACGAAAACACTCAAAATGGTGAAATGGGGATGCAGTTCACGGGTTGAAAACGGTTTTATGCGATTTGCGGAAAAATGTGACCACTTAGCGGAAAATGTTCAATGGAAATGTTAGATAATAAAAAAATCAAAAACTTTTGTATTCAACACTTTCCGTCATAACCTCAAATTAACCGTCAAAATGTCAAAAAACCAATTTTGCCATTCGTTTTGGCACCAGCCTATTGAGGCACTGATCGTAACAGACCAGTGTATTTTTTTACCTCATGAGACGATTGTACACAGAAACATGATGTGTTTACAACAAAGCAGCTGTATAAAAACATTTTAATTTCATTTCCAAGGATATAACTTGGAATCGGAAAAGAACGTTACTCATAGGAAAATCATATAGGTATAACAAAGAATATATTAAATACAAAGTAATAATAAAAGCCCCAATTTAGCTTTTCATTTTTGAAACTGCATATTGTTCTACAGAATTTCAGCCATGTGGGTACTCATTTTGTTTTGTAAGAAAAAGAGTGAACCTACTACTAACACAGACTTCTATGAAGTATATGTTTTCAAACCTCTGGAATTTTACATTTTATTGTAACGAAACACTTTTGTTGTTGTTGTTTTGTTGTTTTTTCCGTTAACCAGCTGTCGTCCCCTTACGAACGGCAGCCCTCAGAAGTCGAAACTTGTGCGAGCTAAGGATTAACGAGGTCTTACCTTTTAACGTGCGATTCCTAGCACTTTCTCGGGCCATCAGAAAAAGTTCTGCAGTCGCCAGGGTTTGAACTGGCAGCTAAAAGTGATTGAAACAATGTCGCTTTAACCACTCGGCTTCATTTGATTTTTATTAATTATTCTTGAACATGAAATAAAATAGTATTTGAAAAGTAAGTAATGATTTTTTTTTGTTTCAGATGACTAATTTATTGTATGATTTGGAGATTCTTCCCTCTTGTCAACTCTATCCGTGGTTACTAGAAATAGTGTATTTTCAATATTCCCTGATTTAAGAAACACTATATTTTATTGGTGATATGTAAGTTTTACGACCTTTGTTATGATGACTGATTTTTTCTTTCGTGGGGGATTTGAGGTCATGAATTGAAGAAAAATCTATTTCTTTAAAGCCGTTTCGTTAATTTATTTTGAAATCTTCAGGGTACTGTAAGAAACTAAAATGGGATTTTTTTATTAATAAAATAGTTGAAAAAAAACAAATAATAATATACATATCAATTTGCCATTAATACTTTTCTAGAAACAATCACTGAACTATGTTCTGGTAACAGATAAATATTCAGAGTAGATCAAAGTAAATTAATAATAATTCAATCTAAATTTTTATACGTCAGCAAAACAAAGTTCAGTGATTGTTTCTGGAAAAGTAGTAGTAGCAAGTAGTAGTATATTATTATTTGTTTTTTTCTATTGTTTTAAAATTTAAAAGAAACATCCCCTATTTGTATCTTCCAGTACTCTGAAGATGTCAAAATAAATCGACGAAAAGTTGACTTTGAACAAATAGAGTTTTCTTTAACTTAAGGCCTCAAATCCCCAACAAAAAAAAATCAGTAACTATATTTTAATTTCCTTAATAAATGTTGATCAATTTTTCATTTAATGCTGTCCACCGATAAGTATAGACAACTAATGTGTCACTATTTCAGGAAATAATTTAAATCAAATATGACGAATCTCTATAACAAAAGTAGCTTTTTCACGATATTTATAGGATTGAAATTTTTAAAAGAGTGCTTGTTGAATTCTTATTCTGAAGATATGACACTGGCACTCACCATGTTGCAACTTCTGTTTAACCTATTTTTCGTAGAAATTCAGAATTGATGATACCTACTCATCAAATGGCAAACATTTTTGCTTCCAAACACTTTGTTTCTGACTAAAACGTTTCTGAATAGCATACGCATGAGAATAACCTTCCTCTAGAGCTCTGATAACATCATTAACGCCAAAACACCTCATCAACTCCTTTAATTTGAAAAATGTCGAATAGCACATGTGATGATATTGAAGAGTTTTTGAGAATTAACAGTTGGGCAAAATTTTGAAATTTCAATAATTCAATTTTGATAGCCTTTACCTTCATGTGTATCAATTATCCGAATTTTATGATGTACTTCATGCAATATTAAAACTTAAGTTTGTAAAATGATGTTCAACAACTGTAAATCCTCAGAAACTCTTCAAAATCATCTAAATCGCCACATGTGTTATTTGAAATTTTGTGGCAGTGTTTAGACGTCAATGAATGCTATTTTCAGAACTGTATCTACAGTTAGAAATCATTTTCATGCAGGTTATTCAAAAACCGTTTAGCTGGTAAAGGAAAATTTTTGGATGCAAAATTTTTATCATTTGATTGTTATACATTTATTTTTCAACCACTATAAGATATAGTATAATAATGAAATACCAATCATTTAAGTATTACATCAAAAACAAGTCATCTTGAAATGAGTATCTTTCCAATTTTATACAGTCGTCATTTAATATCGAAATGTCAAACATTTAAACATTATATTGAGGACAAGTAAGCTTTATATAAGCATCTTTTAATTTGTATAATAACTTCATATAATATTGAAACGCCAGTCATTTAACCATTATATTGGAAGCAAGTAATTTCGATATGACAATATTTTCATTTTTATACGAGTGTTCTTTAACAGTTATACAACTTTTTTGAAAAAAATACCCTGATCATTCTGAAAAGGTTACTATGTTGGCGCCTATTCAATTCAGAAATCTTTTAAAGGTTATACAATTTTATATAACAGGTAATAGATATTTCTCTCGGTGTATAATATGGCCATAATGCCATAATAGCATGGGTGCCAAATGTCTAATAAAAGGGTAACCTTGGTTTGCGGTATGCATGAAATATTTTCACTGTTTTCGGATGCTTATGTCATGTAGATATTTTATCTGATTGATGACACTCTGCCAGGCTTGAGCAATTTGACTGATCCAAGATGGAGTCCAAGGTGGTTCCCAAAAAATTGTTAATTGTTGGTTTCGACGCGATATTGTCATGTGGTATTTTATTTTATATATTCTTCAAGAACCCTCATTGAACAAAATTGACAAAATTATATTTTAAAGCTTCATATAAGTCCTCAAGAAACTGTTTCGATTGTTAACTTTTAGGATACTATATATAGTCGAAATAAAAAAATTACATTCCATATTGTCAACTGAGTTCAAGATGAAATATATAGTTGTGAAGTTCAAATAAAACTAAAATTCTTCAGAGTCACTTTCATTTATTGATTGAGCAATTTTGGTATTTGGATTACAGCACTTTATACCCCTTCAAGTAAGCATTAACAAACCTGTGGTAGAAGTCCATTGTATCTCGAAGTGGAGTGGTATGGATTTACGATGACTTTGTGTTTTTCTGCATCGTATACAAGCATTTACACATTGATCTACATAAAATATAATATGCCCTACATATAGTATAGTTAGAAAAGTAATTGGGTATAGCCCTCAAATTGTTGTGCAATCATAGACACGTGTTTCCAGCTCAAACTCTCATCAGTACGGTAAAATCAAGTGCGAAGATGTACAACACTTGGATTTTAAAATAGAAACAAAGGAAGTCAACAACAGGAAGCCAACCACACATTTGTGGCTTCGGTTAAAATACCTTGAGCTTTCAAGGCAACAACTAACGTCGCCACAGAGGCAGCTATAGCTACCATCGTGACAATCCTACCCAGGAAAATACAAATCAGGATGGATTTATCGAGGGGCAATATATACAAATATAAATAGAAAAGTTATTGGGTATAGCCCTCAAATTGTTGTGCAACCGTAGACACGTGTTTTTAGCTTAAGCAATGACTTTTCTATTTATATTTTCTTTCCCCTCGATAAATCCATTATGATTTGTATTTTCCTGGGTAGTATTGTCACGCTGGTAGCTATAGCTGCCTCTGTGGTGACGTTAGTTATTGCCTTGAAAGCTCAAGGTATTCTAACCGAAGCCACAAATGTGTGGTTGGCTTTCTGTAGTTGACATCCTATGTTCCTATTTTAACATCCAAGTGTTATACATCTTCGCACTTGATTTTACCGTACTGATGGGAGCTCAAGCTCGAAATACGTGTCTACGGATGCACAACAATTCGAGGGCTATACCCAATAACTTTTCTATTCATATTTTTTTTGTATCCTTCCTCGATAAATCCATCCTGATTTATAGTATAGTTATGCAGAGTTGTTCAGATCTGGATGGAAACTTCGTCATTGCCATAATGTAGTCTAGTGCAATTGAAGTGTTTTGTGAAATGACAATGGGATAAAGCTCTCCGTTCGCTCCATCTCTTTGCCAGCCGAATGATATGGGATCTGGGCAAAGTAATAATGGATTCTTTGCAGATAACAACTGAATCGTTAGAAAATGAGCTCGCCATTCATTTTTGTCATAGAATTCCCTAGTGGGTTGTTATGAAGAAAATGAAGGAGCTCGTAGTTGCGCTTGGCCAGTTTTTTGCCCAAAGTGAAATTCTCACCACTGTCATATCAGTACAGTCTTCAATTTCATAACAAGAAGCAATAAATGTGTATTCCTTCTGTCATACAGCTCTCTTTATGGTCATATTTTGGAAACTGTTTACCAGTCTGAAGACACGTAAGAACTTTTTTTTCCCTATTCCATGGAGTGGAGCAACTGAATCACAGCCAGACTGGACATGAGCAGCTAGCAGACTTGAAATTATGCCCTTCCTGATATGGCCATACCATGCAAACTTCATTTTTCAAACCTAGTCGATGATAGTAGTACTAATCTTAGTATCTTAGAAGAGTGAAATATATTTTTGTTGGCCAACATGTATTGGAGGCCTAGCAAAAGAGATGCAATTCACGCATCAATAAAATGAGCGATTTTCTGTGAGTGATATATAATTACATTCCCCCTTATCTCATTTATAGATATGAATCTCCAATGGAAACTGGACATTTTAAAAATAATCAACTATCTGAATGAACATGCAAATTTTCACTTTCAGATTTTTCTTCAAGTTATATAGGGCCTTTCACAATATCAATCAGATGTAGTTCAATGTCCAGCGTGGCTTCAGCCGGGGAAGTAGTTGTCTTCTGTTAGATATTACAAAAAAGTAACTTCAATTTACCGTAGGTTTTTCCATTTCCAGAGGAGTCATGTATTCTTACAATTTTCAATTGAGAATTTTTCCCTTCACAACAAGAAAACGTCAGTGTTGTCGCATGTAACATGGACGGTTTTATTTTCCTCTTCTTTCGCTTCAGCTATTAGCTGCTGAATCATTATCATGTCTGCCTCTTCGAGTTTTGTTTTTAGAGCAGTTCTCTCAGTGAGATTGCCCCTATGTATTTCAACTGGCGTGGTATCTAACAGCTACATCCAAGCGGTTCTCAAATGGGACAATACATACATTTGTAGAAACGTAGTTGCATAAAAGCTGTATCAGTTGAAATTTGTTAGCATTATTTGAGAGCGTTATATTAAGTGGGGAAAGTAGTGTCGTTTGGGTAAGTATAAACTTCTTTGATGATTTCTTTCCACGATCCGCTCTTGTTGCACTCTTAATGCTAAAGTCATGGTATCTGTGAAACACCAGGTGGAAATGAGCATCTTTCAGCTTGTCAATGATTATTTCCAGCAAATTTTCCAGGAAATCACATACAGACCCTCCTGCACAACCCACAGTAATGTACAACCATCAATTATTATTAGTGTATGTGGCTCACTTCTTCTGACTGCGACACATGCATAGTGTTCATTAATGCAGACTAACCAACAGCCTCTCTCATGTTGACATCGTCCTTAACATAGGTGGAAGCACAAAAGCAAGTTCGTATTTCAACACATCAGTCATTTTTATATAAACCTGTGGTAGGAGTCCATTGTATCTCGAAGTGTTGTGGCATAGTTATACAGCAAGAAAACACAAAGTCGTCTCCACAATTTAATTCACCAACTGGATAGTCTAATGGTGTACGGCAAGGGCTATCAATCAGCTAATCGTAGTATATTAAGGACATGTTTCGAACCCATACAGGCTCATCATCAGCGTATCAATAATTCTACAATAAAAGGAAATCCAATATAACTTAATGTAACAAAGTACGTTAGAATTACTTACATGGAGAGGAAAAATTTGATGCAATAAAATATATAAAAGAATTATGTTGTGCGTTGCCACATATTACCTATTCTATGTCAACATATTCAGGAGAATATAAAAAATTATTATATTAAGGAAAAAAAAATGTTTTGTTTTTTCGAACGGAGAAAGGGGCGGCTGTTAAGCCTTAGTGCCCTTTTTCTTCCGAAAGGAACAAAAATTATTTGTAATGTTTGGGGCCACATGAGGCGGAAAAATGAAATTAATAAAGAACGTGCTCATTAGACGAGTCACGCACAGAGAAAGAACAAAAGGCCACCAGGACCTTTGGCAGTATGAGCTGTCAGAAATCATTTAACGTCATTGATGACATGGAACAGTGACAGGAGAGCCGGCTACTCGGAACAAAATTGAAAGGAAACAACTCCTATGCAATCCAGGATCGGAGCACGAAGATCTCATGTCACATAACCAGGCCAATGACATTGTACCCTTGACAATCGTGCGGAATATGAAAGTAAAAATCAATGGGAACGCGAAACAACTACTGCATTCTACACCAAGTAATGGGACATCCACTACTCAACACTGTCAAGGGACATCTTAAACCACCACATTAGAAGCAATGTGGAGAAGAAGGACCCACACGGCGACAGACAGATGCCAACCTGAACCACTCCCGAAGCACGTTCTTTATTAATTTCATTTTTTCGCCTCATGTGGCCCTAAACATTACAAATAATTTTTGTTCCTTTCGGAAGAAAAAGGGTACTAAGGCTTAACAGCCGCCCCTTTCTCCGTTCGGAAAAACAAAAAAAAAATTCCATAGTATAATATTTTTTTTTTATATTCTCCTGAATATGTTGACCTAGTCTAGGTAATATGTGGCAACGCACAACATAATTCTTTTATATATTTTATTGCATCAATTTTTTCTTCTCCATGTAAGTAATTCTAACGTACTTTGTTACATCAGGTTATATTGGATTTCCTTTTATTGTAGAATTATTGATAAGCTGATGATGAGCCTGTATGGGCTCGAAACATGTCCTTAATATACTACGGTTAGCTGATTGATAGCCCTTGCCGCACACCATTACACTATCCAGTTGGTGAATTAAATTGTGGAGACAACTTTATGTTTTCTTGCTGTATAATTTTTATATAAGTTTATTGCAGCCTCAGTTTGGCAGTAACGTTTAGACTTTTTATTTGCATTCATCGACATAAAAAACATATACAGGGTGATTCATACTTGAATGCTGATCCTTAAGACCCATGATGCTTTGATGATTTTAACAAAAATCTCTGAAACTGCTCAGGCTTTTTCCATAAATTTTGCTAGTCGCAAAGTACACATAAAAATTATTTTATTCCATGATAAAAATTTTTTTAATTTCGTTCAGAGGCGTCCCTGTTAACATGCCTTGTCATATTTTTCATCAAAATAATGATACTCCACTGTCTTGTTTCCAAATAAATATCATTTTTGTAATTATCATCTATCTTCTCATAAAAATATTCTCTTGCCTTTTTTTCGTCCAGCGGACGGTTTCCGATTTAGAAAATAAAATACAGTCATTTGCTTCTCCCTATTCGATTTTTTATCTTGGTCCTAATTTCACAATTATTGTGGTAACCCAGATTTTCATAATTTTATATAAACTATTATTTAGTTTTTGTAATGAGTACGTATAAAATACATTTTTTATTTGAAAAAACATAGCTATTATGAACAAAAAATACCAAATCGAATAACCTGTTCAAAATGTCCGCCTCCTGCAAGTGTGCACGCTTCAGTCCTCCTTCTCACTGGCTCGCGTACTCTTTGGAAAATTCCTGGCGTATTCCCTATTGCTTCACAGGAAACTATTACGTGGTTTCGCAATTCTTCCTTAGTTGGAATTGGTTGACTGTACACCGAAGTCTTAAGATTTCCCAAAAGAAAATAATCTAGACTGTTTAACTCTGGGGATCTTACAACCAATCCAGCAATTATGGAAGTTTTGATTTAAATATTTGCGTGCCACTGAACTGAGCTGGTGTACCATCGTGCATAAACCATTCCGCATCGAAATAGGAACATATTCCAAACAATTTTTCTTTCATGTATAACACTAACATCATCAGAAGACTCGGATTGAACTTTATCATTTATACTGAATCAGAACTAAAATTATATTGACTGATATCCAAGTGGGAAAGAGTTTCTGGTTCAGATTCACTTTCATAAAAAATAATATCGTTCGACTGAATATCTTTAAAAAGCTCTTTATTTCGTCTTAAAACCCTCTTGTGAATATTATCTCTCACCAAATATGATCGTGGCGTGTCATATAATTTTACTACCTTCCCAGGTTCCCACAGCTTTTCTTTTTGTATCATCACGTTATCTTCAACACTAAAATCCGGTTTTCTCTTACAATGCATGTCAAAATATTTCAGATTGCTTTTTATTTTCTATCATTTTATTTCTTACATGTTCATGATTGATATTTTCGAATTTCAGTAAATTGTGACTCATTGGTATTTTAGTTTGAACCCTTCTATACATCATTAACTGACAGGGCGAAAGTTAAGTGTCTATTAAGGGAGTTTTCCTTTATTCCAAAAGACCCTAATGAAAATCTGGATTTTTTTTAAAATAATAATAATAATAAATTGTTTTTATTGATAGTAGGACCTGCTACAAAAACTATGAAGAGGCAGAGGTAGCGCTTACCCGTCTAGGACAGGTTAGTACTCTCTTACTTTCAAGATATTTTTTGAGATAGCCACTGCCTTTTCAGTTAACCCATTTGATTTTGGATAATGTGGACTGCACAGTAAAAAGTGGATGGAAAAGTACATGCCAAAATGTAATATACAGAGTGGCCACTTTTTTAATGGGATTGAATTGGTAACTTTTAAACCATAAGAGTTAGAAGGTCGGTCAAATGGAGAAAAAGTTGCATTCATAGAAGCATTGTCAAGTGGTTCAAACAAATCGAGATTATCAGGACCGGTTATTGAGATATCATAAGAAAAGTAAATTCTGTCATTTTTATTTTTCTTTTTTTTCCCACTTTATTTCAAATATTATCAAAAAATGATATAGGAATTTTTTATTCGATAGTAAATTATCCTTAATTTGAACTAATCAGATTTCGTATCCAACGTTTCGTACTCTCTGGGCCACCCTCAACCTCATTTTTTTCAATACGGACCTGCATATTTTATGACACATTTCGAAATAACTTTTAACGCTGAATTCAACAATATATCATACAATGTCATTCAATGTTGATTTTCATGTGATTTAGACCCTTATCCAAATTTCTCTGGGTCGGATCTGTATTGCATTTACCTTTTGTTTAATTAACAACATGCAATACATTTCGATTAGAAAAACAACTCAGTCATCTCAAATTGAATGGAAGGTATCAGAATCAAAGCAAGAAACAAGTAATATTTATTTACATAATATTTCAGCGAAGAAAAACCTAATGCAGAATAATTAAACGAAACTATCATTTATATGAAAGAAAAATTAAATGATTATTCTAAAGTAAATCAAAATTAATGAAGTGAGTGTTCGAATTGTCCACCATTTTGTAAAATGCACTTTGCGGTTCTGGAACCCATACTTCTTATACATTTGCTTATTTCGTCTCCTTGAATACCTTCCAATACATTCTCAATCTTCTCGCGAAGAATCTCTATTGTCGGGTTCGTAGTATCATAAATTTTATTTTTGAGATATCCCCACAAATAAAAATCCAGCGGATTCAAATCCGGAGATCTTGCAGGCCATGCTACTGGACCTCTTGATCCAATCCATGAATCGGGAAAAGTTCGATTTAGATAATCTGTGACTATTCTTGAGTTGTGTGGACCACATCCGTCTTGTTGGAACCATCAACTATTACGCCGATACCGTATAGGAAGATCATCCAACATTTCTTCTATAATTTCTACATATTTTTCTCCGGTTAGGTTGCCATCAATAAAATAGGGTTCCAGTAATTTATTATTCAACAAACCGTACCATATGTTCAAAGAAAAACGATATTGATGTCTAACTTCATGAATTAAGTGAGGATTTTCTGTGGCATAAAAATGTTTGTTCCTTCGATTGAACATGCCAGAATTTGTGAATGTCGTTTCGTCTCCCCAAATAATATTGTGCGCAAAATTGTTGTTATTCCGCACCTTCTGTTGAAACCAATTGCAGAATTACAACCTTCTCTCAGGATCATTACGATATAGTTTTTGCACGGCTTGGTATTTATAGTCATGGTATCCGTGCCTCTTGACTATTTTATTAACAGCACTTTTTGATAAATTGCATTCACTGGCTATAGTTCTCGATCCTATTCCTGGATTCATTCGAATTTGGGCTAGAACATTGATATCATTGATAGGCTCGTTTCGTCTTACATAAGGACCTCTAGGTTTGATGAATGAATTATGTTCAAGTAACGTTGTAGATAAACGTCGAAATATTTTAATATTTGGTGTTGTTCTTTCAGGATATAATTCACCATACCTTTGTTGTGCTTTGAACGAATTCCTATCTAGTTTTATGTACACTTCGTACATATCTCTCTTTTCTTCATTTGTGTAACTCACCATACCGAATAAGTTAAATTGAAATTACACAGAAAAGTATTTAATGACAAGTTCTTGTGACACAATAATGAACGAAGTGACAAATAATATGACATTTCTTGTTATGTTTTTTTTTATCCACGGCCTACTACTTGAAAATAATACATTCAATAAACCTAGAGTTTTGTGTATGTAAGAAAAAACAAGTCTATTAACGATATCAATATTCTGCTCAAATTCAATTGAATCCATAAAAAAAATCGAAAGCTGTTAATAGAATAGTCAAGAGACGCGAATACAATGATTTTAAATTTAAATACCAAGCCTTGCAAGAATTATATCGTAATGATCTTAAAAATAAAGTTCGATTCTGTAATCTGTTTCAACGGAACAAATGACAAATCCAGCAATAGTGATTCCTCTCGAGAAGATTGAGAATGTATTGGAAGGTATTCAATGAGACGAATTTAGCAAATGTATAAGAAGTATGGGTTCCAGAACCGCAAAGTGCATTTTACAAAATGGTGGACATTTCGAACACTTACTTCATTGATTTTCATTTATTTTCGAATAATCATTTAATTTTTCTTTCATATAAATGATAGTTTCGTTTAATTATTCTGCATTAGGTTTTTCTTCTCTTGAAATATGTAAATAATTATTACTTGTTTCTTGCTTTGATTCTGATACGTTCCATTCAGTTTAAGATGACAGTTGTTTTTCTAATCGAAATGTATTGCATGTTGTTAATTAAACTAAAGGTAAATGCAATACAGATCCGACCCAGAGAAATTTGGATAATGGTCAAAATCACCTGAAAATCAAATTTGAATGACATTGTATGATATATTGTTGAATTCAGCGTTAAAAGTCATTTCGAAATGTGTCATAAAATATGCAGGTCCGTATTGAAAAAAATGAGGTTGAGGGTGGCCCAGAGAGTACAAAATGTTGGATACGAAATCTGATTAGATCAAATTAAGGATAATTTACTATCGAATAAAAAATTCCTGTATCATTTTTTGATAATATTTGAAATAATGTGGGAAAAAAAGAAAAATCAAAATGAGAGAATTTACTTTTCTTATGATATCTCAATAACCGGTCCTGATAATCTCGATTTGTTTGAACCACTTGACAATGCTTCTATGAATGCAACTTTTTCTCCATTTGACCGACCTTCTAACTCTTATGGTTTAAAAGTTACCAATACAATCCCATTAAAAAAGTGGCCACTCTGTATACATACTGCTCCTAGTATTATAACTTGATTGTGCAAGTAATTTAAAATTTCGATGTAAAATTAGGAAAATGTCCTCCATTTCTCCTGTGTTTTACAGTGAGCATGTAATTCAATGCTTTATTACATTTAATTTCTTCTGGTTTACATGATGACTGTAAATGAATGTGATAATCAGTAAATCGACGTATTGTTACAGTGGAATTACGCCAATTCACAGAATATTCCTGGTAATATGTGAATTATCTTTTGTCAAAATGTAATTTTCCGTAACGCTATCGCCATGCTCCTCTACCGGCATTCGGCCTCATTCACAGTTCATGTTGGTAAGATGAACATCGTTGGGCATCTAGCGAAGGTAGGTAGGTTTGTGTGAGTGTGAGTAAGTGAGAGCCAAATATATCAGGTGAGTAAATAGGTTCAGAGAAAAAAATATAAAACATTCGTCATGAAATGGTAGTCACTTGTTCATTTTGTCAATGTTTGTTCCACAATATTATGAACACCAGAATCTCCATAGGAAATCGAATAGAAACTTCCGTTGTAGCAGACCCAACTGTGAGGTAATTTTGGGTATTTATTCGACTTTCAAATCTCAAGTGGAAGATATCATCTCAATTCGATTCCAGAACATGATATCGGAGAGTGGGCAATCTTACTCGTTAATTTCGAAGTTGAAGTATAAAGATATTTTGTTGAATAATTGTTTGTTGAATAATTGTTTGTGGTATGATTTGAGAGTTTGAGTTATTTTCCTTCAATATATAACAATACCGGGTTAATGAAATTCGAGTAGATGCATGGGAATCTCGGAAACAGTAAGAGCTACAGAGAGGGTTAAATTGAGGCAAAGTTGCGTATTATGGAGCTCATTACTATGATGTTGAAAAATCTGAGCTAGCCCTCTCACTTTCAGAGATATACAGGAAAAAACTTCACTTATATCTGCTCTAGTACAATAAATTCCCAGATACTGTTTGCACTTTGTTATTACAACTTTCAATGGGCTGTAAAAATATGCAAACGAAAGTGTTCTACAGGGTGTTGTTATCCTTGGGCCACTTCTAAATGTGAAATTTTAAATACGGACCAGGATTTTTCAACACTTTTCTTTAGGCTCAAATGCTCATATTTATGTATTGAACTAGAGGGCGGCCAGTTTGAACATCTTTTATTAATGGAAAAATTAATGTATGTGGTTTGTGATAATTGTTCTTGTTGATTAAATATTTTCTTAACTTATTGTTTTTTGTGTATTATTGGTACAGTAATCCATGAAATATCGCAAAAGGCACTTCAGTATTGAATAACAAAGTTGATGATGAATCAATATTAACCTGGTCATGTGATAGATAATAACGGAGACGTCTTACTCATGCACTGATTACAATATTATTTCAACAAGAGATTGCCCGAAACACATCTCAATTCTCAAAACATCAAATTCTCATTGGTGATGAAACGACTAAAAATTACAAGATGTTTTCACAATCATGATGAAATATGACCATTGAAGCCTAAAAAAAGTGATAAAAAATCCAGGTCCGTATTTAAAATTTCATGGTTAGGGAAAACAACAAGGAAAACAACACCCTGTAGAACACTTTCGTTTACATATTTTTACAGCACATTGAAAGTTGCAATGGCAAAGTGCAAACAGTTTCTGGAAATCTATTGTATTGAAGAAGATATAAGTAAAAAACAAAAATCAAATTTTTAGTTTTTTCCTGTACATCTATGAAAGTGAGAGGGCTAGCTCAGATTTTTCAACATCATAGTAGTGAGCTCCATAATACGCAACTTTGCCTCCATTTAACCCTCTCTGTAGCTCTCACCGTTTCCGAGATCCCCATGCATCTACTCGAATTTCACTCACCCGGTATATCACAATGTTATGATGAATAAAGTCCTTTCAGTTCCGATTTTATGTCTTTTTTGCAGATTCCTTTTCCCCTCTGTACTATTAAGTTATTATAAGCCTATATGTAAAGTTAGTTGGCACTACTTGGAAACAATGGTGAAGACTCCTCAACAGAAATGTAACAATTTCCATTAAATCTGTAATTAGGAGTAAATCACATGAAAATACAAGTGATTACTGGGGAAGAGATGGAAAATCACATTCGAGTTATGTAAAAATGCATGTCAATCCGAGTTTAATTTACAACAGAGATTGATATTCCTCACAAAAACTTGAATATTTATCCAATAATACATACTGATTCACGTATGTCAATTGGCACTACTCGAATGTAATGGTAAAAACAACTAAACAAACATAGAAATTGCCATTGAATCTGAAATAATGGAGAACGTTACATAATTAAACAAGTGATAATCCATGGAATATATTGGAAATTCACAGTTGAAGTCAAGTTATGACTTTAGATTATATTGCATGAGGTATGTATATGCATGGCAACGCATTACCCATATGGGATCATGTAATCTGATGGAAAAAATATTTACAGTGCAAAATGTAATCGATTAAATTTATGTAATCCAAAAATCGTGCTGAATGTGCATATCTATGAAGATTTTTCATCTAGTTCAACATGATAAAAACCATCTTATTGATCAACAAATGTAAAAAATTGTTTTCCAAGTAAAAATTCTTTCAGATATTCGATTTTTGGAATACAGAAGTAGTTCCTTAATGGATTTTTATTCAAACCTTGAGGATTAATACATAATCTAAGAGAAGAATCCGGCTTTCCAACAACAAACAAATTGCTTACCTAGTCAGATGGCTCAGTTGCTTTTGAAATAATACCTTGTGTCTCCAACTTTTTCTGTAGACGACTTCGAATGCTTATGGGAACCCTTCTAAGAGGTTATGCCACAGGAACAGCGCCATCTTCCAATTTGAGATTGCATTTTTCATTGAGTTTAACCAAACCTTTGAATATATCTCAATATTTCAATACGAAGACCTTTTTCTCAGCTGGCTGTAAAAAAAATCTCAATAATTCTGGCGATTAAATTAAGTATTAAGCATGTATTGATACCTAATAAAGGACAAGAATTTGTATCTACAATTAAATATTCTATTCTGTATTCAGAATTTTTTATTTCACTAATTAAGTAAGCTCCACCATTTGCATTCAATTCATGACCATCCTAATTCATAAATGTTGATTCTGTTTTTTTTTTCAGAGGAATTTTTTGATAATTATCCAGTTTTTTGAATAATTTCAATGGCAAAGTAATTGTTTCTGAACCAAAAATTCAATCCAAGCCTTCTGACTCTGACCCTTACCATTCAAACTATGAACAAAAAAATATCTGATTCCAGTTCAGAATTTGAATTTGATTATTGAGCCTCTATTTCCTCTTGGACTATTTCACGGACTGAATTCTTCATTGGGCACATCTGACTGAAGTGATTAAATCTCTGGCATCCCAAACACTTCTTTCCAGAATTAGGGCATTTCATCCTTTCGTGTTCTGCTGCACACTTGAAGTATACGTATTTTCCTCTCCTTTCTTCTCCTTTGTAGTTTTTCTGTGGAAATTTTCGTTTGTCTTCTTCAATCACTTTTTCATTGCTTACCAACAACATTTGGTTTTCTGTAGTTTGTGGCACATCTCAATTGCTTTATCACAGGATAGATCTGCAATACCTGACAATCTCTCTTGTAAATTGCGATAATTCACTCCAAGGACGATTTTATCTCTAACACTTTGACTGCTATGTGCTGCAATATGATACACACCGCTGAGGTCTCTGGCGCGTCGTGTAGCTGTATGCTACACAAGTCAGAATGGATTTAGGGTAAATGCACCAATAAATGAATATCACCAGTGAATGAACGAATTCAAATATACCTGAAATAATTAGGAATATGGTGTCTTTCTCGCACCCATATCGATATCCCACGTGACGTCCAACATGTTCCTCTCAACATGATACTTCGATAGTTCAAATCAGTTCTTATGAATGAACGTATCGCTGTGTTTTTGTTGGCCAAATTTGAGAAGTGTATGTGATATTGGAACGATACTAAGCATTAACCAGGTGAGCAATAGTCCAGAATAAGATATTAACAAATGATGTGTTGTCATAACCGCATCAATTAATCAATTTCAACTGATTTTATCGAGAATCTAACCTCAAAATACACCGAAAACCTGTATATATTAGACAATTTGACTGTTCATTCATTGGTGCATGTGCTGAACCCAATGAATAAACAAAATGTTCATTCATTGGGATTTCACGTGTTAATCGAGATCACATCAATCTGACCCTTAAACACTAGTTTAGAAAGGCTATTTCACCGGTTCGGTCAGAATATGTCTACTGAGCTCGCTATCCAGTGAATGAACGACATTGTTCATTCATTGAATCATAACATAAATCAATGGTGCTCTAGTGAATGAACAATTTAATTTCTCTCTGTTTTTCTGCTTAAATTTTTTTTTTTATTAATTGGCAGAAATATGGAAGGTGGAAAGTCCAAGCCAGAACATCAGAAGAAATATGTAAGATTCCGATATTCCGATGACTGTCTCCAGAAGGCCGTTGAAGCAATCAAAAGAAAGGAAATCACCATCAATGCGGCCAGCAGAAAATATGGGATACCGAAAAGTACACTAACCAACAAAACTACTGGAAAAGTTCCCATGATCCGAAAAATGGGACCCTCCACCATTTTGACCTCCGAAGAAGAAACTACTCTCGAAACTTGGATTCTGTCCAAAGCTCTATTAGGATTTCCTATGCATCCCGATGAGGTGAAGGACTCAGTCAGTGCAACGAGTCCTCAAAACTGTTAATAGGCCTAATAAATTCGTGGACGATAGACCCGGTAGGAAATGGTTGCATCTGTTTTTACAAAGACATCCAAAAATAACCACAAGGAATACAGAATTAATATCCAAGGCGAGGGCATCTGTAACAGAAGAAAATATTCGTCAGTGGTTTAAGGAGTTAAAGGAATATTTAATTGGAGAAGGTGTTGATGACATCCTTTCTGAGCCTGATAGGATTTTTAATAGGGACGAAACCGGTATGCAGACTTGCCCCAAAACTGGAAAGCTTCTGGGCCCCTAAAAATTATCGAAATTTTTACGAAATTGCTAGTGGCCCAGAAAAGGAATGCAGAACAGTTCTCTGTACATTTTCTGCTTCAGGAGAATCTGTTCCACCCATGATTGTGTACCCGTACAAGCGTATTCCAAGAGATATTGCACAAACTATACCAGATGATTGGGGTATTGGCCGATCAGATACTGGATGGATGACAAGTGCAACATTTTACGAATTCATTGCAAATGTTTTCTTTCCTTGGCTTCAGAAAAACAACATTAAATTTCCTGTTTTACTAATGCTTGACGGTCATAAATCGCATATCAATATGGATTTGTATAATTTCTGTGTGCAGGAAAGAATAATAATATATTGCCTTCTGCCCAATGCAACACATATCTTACAACCTTGTGGCGTATCAGTATTCAAGTCTCTCAAAGGACACTGGAAAAAGACTATTTTGAAACATAAATAGAGTACCAATACATCAGTTGCGAAAAATACCTTTGCCCCCCTTTTCCAAAAAGCCTTTGAAGGATCAATCACACCAGAAATTATTAAAAACGGTTTCAGAAAATGTGGGTTGTTTCCTTTTAGTGCAGATGCTGTGAATTATTCTCAATCATTTCAACAAGGAGACTGCAGCTTGACCTAAATTGTGACAAGGAGGTTTCTGTGACCAGAGACGAATATAAAACTGTTCTGAAAGTCATTGAACATCATATAGATTCCAAAATTTTGAAAGAATTCAATAGTGCCTATGAAGGTAAAAAAGCAATCGACATTCAGTTCTACAATTTTTGGAAAATATGTAAACAAGCAACCGATGTCGATGAAACGAATAATTTGAGAACTGCTGATGAAATCAACCAAGAATGTGAAGAAGACTTGAAAGAAAATTCACAGAATATTGCTGATTTTGATATACCGGATATACAAGAATACACAACAGACTTTACAGATGACCTATTGAACCTTCCATTAGAAATTGATGGTATTCTCTATCCAGCTATCATACCTGACAATTCAACAATGATATGCAATGTAAATACAACTCATGATGAAGAAAACGTTATCACAGAAGAAATAGAGAATCCTTAAAAGTACTGGTAAAAATAAAGCAGCGCTTTCTGAAGATATATTGGAGAATACCGAGAAAGAGAGTAGAATTGATGATGCAGTGTGTCTAGATACTCCAATAGAACGTTACGAGAAAGAAATTAGTGATAATAATGATCAAAGTAATGTAGAAAAAGAACTCGAGAATTCAGAGAAAATAGACGTAATGATAGATAACAGTAGTTTCGATGAGAATAATAATGAGCCACAGAAGCCAAAAACTACAAAAGATGTATGGCTGCAACACCTTCATTGGCCAAATATAGAAAAAAAGTGTAGCAAAAGGAAACAGACAACTTCAATGCCGTTTGCCATAACTTCAAAAAAGTGGAAAGAGTATACAGACAAAAAAGAAGCTGAAAAAAGGGAAAAGGAAGCTAAGAAATTGGAACAAAAAAAAAATTAGAGAAAAAAAGAAACAAGAAGCAAACGCAAGAAAAACCGCGAAAATAAAACACATGAGAAGAAACAAAGCACCACCAGCTACAGTAGTCACCTGTTTACAGGCTGATATAATCGATAATGGAAATGAAGACAAAAATCCTAGTGTTATCCAAGATATCACCGTAGGAACTTATGTCATAATAAGGTATAACCAGAAATATTTTCCGGGCATAGTGGAAACTATTGACGGTGATGAATATGAAGTCCGCGCTATGACACCAGCTGGTCCTGATACCTTCAGATGGCCAGATTGTGTTGACCAAATATGGTACAGGAAATCTTCAATTGCAGAAGTGATCGAAGCACCTAAGCTTATTAGACGTGGTTTCTACGAGTGTCCCGAAATTCGTAAATATTCTGAAAATATCAATCCGAGTAACTTAAGGAATATACTATCTTCCCCAGAGGATGAAAACAACAAGGATGATGGAGCAAAAATCAATAATTTACAAGAAATTACTGTTGGAGCTTATGTCATAGTAATGTATAACCAAAAACATTTTCCTGGAATAGTTGAAAATACAGAAGGAGATGAATATGAAGTTCGCGCTATGACACCAGCAGGACCCAATTCTTTCAAATGGCCAGATCGTGTTGACCAAATATGGTACAAGAAAACTTCAATTGTGGAAATGATTGAGGCGCCTAAGCTTATCAGACGTGGTTTTTACGAATGTCCAGAAATGCTGAAATTTGTCTGAAATAATATTTTATCATCAAATGTTGTGTTGTCGTTTATTATCATTGATTAAAAATTGTTTAATGTCTATTTTCTCCATTAGTTCATTCATTGGATCAGTCATGTTCAATCAATGGTGACATTTGTTCATTTACTGGGGTATTATGCAATATTTGACCTTTATTTTTTTTCCTAAGTTTTAAATTTTTCGCTTCTGTAACTATCGTACTCAACGTGTTCAGTATTTCATTGAGAACAGAGTGATATTTTACTGAAGCTAAAAATGAGTAAGGATTGTTTATAATAATGCAATGAAGTTAAAAAATGTCTTAAGTGTTCATTCACTGGTGCGTTTACCCTATATGTTTATATGTATGATGAGCCTGCAGTTACATTAATTCTGCGTGAAACAATGCAACACAACGCCTGAAACTACCTATCTCTAAACTCGCTCATGATATAATCGATTTTTGGTCACAAGATGTTCCATTTATTCCATTTGACAATTGTTACAAGAAACATAAAAAAGGCTAAATATGGTTATCAATGAAATGCATAAGTACAAGTAGATAAAAACAGTTATTTTGAACCATACTAACGTATATTGAAGATACATTCAATACATAAATGTGGAGCATCTGGACATGCAGGACATATATATTTTACAGTTGATGCTTTTTTTAGGGCATATGACCTTCCCTGTTCCCTGCTGAATATTTTGTAGCAGTTTTTGCGAAATTTCGAGTTTGTGTTTATGAACCATGTCTCTGACAACAACATTTATGCCGAAAACTTGTAATACTCATGTTACCTTGATTTATCTTGTTATACAAGTATAAGGCATTGATTACGGATGTTCCTAGTATAACTTCCACAGCCACTTTTCTATACCACTTTATTGAACGCCGTACTACTGTCGAGTACGGTGATTTCTGATCAGAGACATCGATAAATCATTTCGATGCATTATTTTGCCACAATTGCAGTCGGTTTCTTCTTCGTTCCTTCACGATGTGTAATTTCTTCCTGAGTATCAGTATGTAGAGTGCTAAGAAATAAAACTTGTCTTTTGTCCTTCCATTTCATAACGGTTATTCCGTCTTTAGTTTGTAATCCTGTTAGTTCACCCCTTTTTAGTTTAGCATTCACCACGGTCTTAGGAATATATTTTCTATTACGTCGTAAAGTGCCAACGAAATGGGTCTTTTTTTCTAGAAGTTTTCTGGCAAGTGGTATACTGGTATACAAATTATCAGTATAAAGTATTCTGCCTTTCTCCAGAATTCCATCCATTAGGAACATAACCACAGAAGTTGGTACTGAATCAGACGTTAGTTCGCTCTTGCCACAATAAACTTTCAAATTATATGTATACCCTCCTTCTAGGCATAATTTGAATGATTTGATACCAAATTTATGGCGCTTTCCTTTGACGTACTGTCTAAAACTCAAGCGTCCTCTAAATGGTATCATCATTTCGTCAATACATAATGATATGCCGGGAGTTATGACTTCCTGGTATTTTCTTGTCAAAATATCAATGAGATTTTGAACTTTATGCAGTCTGCTACCATCAGGACATACCTCATTATCTGCAGAATGCCACATACGCAAGAGCAATTCGAATCTATCTAGTGTCATATATTGAGTTGCAGGGCTCTGATATAATACTGAACGACTCCAATAACTTTGTAGTGATGGCTTCCTATCCACAACAGAACACCCAAAAATACATTAATCTCATTATACTCTGTTGGTTTTCATTTATTGAGTCGGGATTTCTCAGAAATTGATTCATTCACCATTCCCATAATCATCGTTTGCTCATCATAACGATTAGTTTCGTCTACTAGTAAATTTATAACTTCATCGACGATGAACTTTATGAAAAAAAATTTCTTTCATATCTTTCAGTTCAGTTTTTACCTCGTCATTGATTCCTGACTTGTCGACAAAGTTGAATGATTTTACTTTCGTCTTATCAGGTTTCTCCCAAGTAAAATTGATTTCGAATGACGACGTGGCTGTAGGTGGTCCAGTAGGAGAATCAGAACCTTCATCAGAAACAAGGTCACTGTGGTCATTTCCACTGGTATCATCAAGATCCATTGTATTGTAATAATATAAAATTGGTAACATTATTGTTATAATTCATTCGAGAAGTTAAGGGTTCCCCCATTATGTCAGGTGGTCCATTCTTCATTTTTTTCACTGCCACCCTCACTGACCCTGAGCCAAAAAAGGATTCAATAAATATTTCATGACATTGTTTTATGGAAGAAATTACCTTCAGAAATGGTACTACAAACATAATCAGGATCGCCGTCAGAATCGTCAAATTCTGAATATGAATGATAATCCAGATCTTTTCCACTGACTTCTGTTCATAAGTTCTTCCGCCAATTCTTGTAATAATTGCTCCTGTTTTTGATACTGTCTCCAAGACATTTTGAAGCGCGAAGTAGATAGGCACACTGTCAGTATTCAACTGAAGCTGGTAAATAAGCAGGAGCATAATCTATACGAATACGCAGCACGCGTGTCCAGACAAGTCTGCTGTGTATAATATTGCTACACACAGCTTGAGACGAGGATGATCATGTGCAAAATAATGCGACACAAAAAAGTGCAGTCTTATGCCGTGTGTAGTTTTTCTATACACCGTGATTTTTCAGAAATACTATGACATATATTTTTTTTATTCGATATTTCTCATCTCATCTTGCCAATATCTGGACGAAATGGCAGAAAAACGAATAAAACATTTTGGGACCATCTCACATTTTTTGGATAGCAGTTGAAGTGCTAAGCATGGCCTTTTCTCAATCACCAAACTCACAATTGCAGAGTAATTTTTTGACATCCGTTACGAAATGATTGAACGATTCATTTTCTTCCTGTTTCCTATTGTAGAAAAGAAACCATTTATATACTTGATTCTTTTTAGGGCAAAGTTCAGTAAAATTGATATTTTGACTTCATCTGCCAATTATTTTCCAGTAGTGGACATATAAATATCTACTCCTTCCTTGAATCTTCTGCAGTTTTCTTTCAAATGACCTTCTAATGATAGGTTTTGTGGTCTTCTGAGAGCTTCTATATTCTATTATTTATTGAATGGATATAAATGAAATATATTAGTTCCTTATAATCCTTTTTGCGACTGCGCTATGTTTCATTCCTCATTTTTCATAAATTATTACAACTTTTTGTATGTTTATCTTGTTTATTATTTCGTTATTTTTTCTGTTGTATTTCAGGCCTCCTTAGATACCCTCAGTTACTAATGACATAAAGATCAGCTTACATATACAGGGAGAGTAAATAATAATTAAACCAACATATATAACCATATAATTGCAACTCTCCGATGGTTTGGATCGTTTATCGTGAAAGCTCAGCATGCATTAGCTTGCTGTACTCATTAGAATCGTGAAATGAATTAGACTGCTATTCAGATTATCATCAGAAAATGTTTCAGGAAAGGCACTTTCAGTTCTCCCCTTTTCTGCAAATCGCTATTGCCATCGTCAATTTAATTCAGGAAGACCTGTAGGTACATCTGCGGCCGTATCATCAACTAGAGGTATTCATTTTACATGGCTAACCTTAACTGTCATGCCTAGGGAAAAAAGTAACCACATGTTTGAGGGTAGTGGAAGACTGAATGCATGCTTTGAGAACGAAACTCGACATAAACAAAATCAAATCAAAAACAATATTTTTTCTTTGATGTTGCATCAACTGCTATGGTCATTAGCCACGTGTTCTGTTACTAACACCATGCGCCACCTTAAGAGCATCACTGCCAATTGGAACGCAACAGTGAATAGTGTAGGACTCGAGATTTGAATAATTTAATCGGTCAATTATTAATCAAAGAATCCCAGCCGCACCTAGGCCTCGAATCCGGACCTTTCGACCCAGAGTCGGACGCTCTAACCACTGCGCTACGCCTCGACATACAAAATTTTTTTAATTCAATATTTGAAATGGAATAAACAGGTCAACTTATAAGTAAACAAACTAAATATTTATATACTTTACGTACATCCCACCAATTGTCGATGGCCTACAGGTATCCCATACATAGGATGGGGTGGGTAGGCTTCAACAGTGATCCTACTAGTTTGCATCGACTCCGTCACTTGCTGGAAAAACAGGTGAGTTGCCCCCGCTAGTGTGGCAGGTAACACTCAAAGCTCTGCTTTCCTGCCTGAATGAATTAGTGCTCCTGTCTCCGGCGATGCTAATACAAGAATTATATAGCTAAAAGATTGTAAAATTCATATTTAATGTTGTCCTCTTTATGTGTACCCGGAAATAGTTACCAGCAAAAATACTGGGTACTGATTTCAGATATCCATTGATTTTCGTGGAAAATGTTCAATCTCTGATTTAATAGTCATCCATGATTTCTAATAGGCTTGTAGATATCAATACACCTGAATAGCTCAGCTGATGTGTCTATGGAAATTGAGACGCTTTTCCAGCTGTACGCCGAGGTGACGCACTGACTTAGACTCCTTCATCTCAACTAACTTTGAATTTGTTTGTGACTTTAACTTCACAATGATTAAACTTCTTCGTGAAATTTATGAGTTCTGTTTTGCTGGGATAGAAGCAATTTTGTTCTTCTCCAGGTACGGAATGATTTCCTGGTCGATGTGAGCTCAGCATTTCCGGTTTCCGGTGCATCACAGCTCGCAGGCACATGTGCATACATATTGCGATATCATCTGCACATATTGCAGTGTGCGCCGTTGCAAGCACCAGGAAATCATAATAATATAGAGAGTACGTGTAAGGAGAAAACTTCGAGTACTGAGGTACTCCTGCCCCGAATCGATATTCTTGAGACAATTGATTGTTCATGTTCATGAGTCCGGCCCATCAGGTACGAGTCTTTGTGCGTGTCTAACAGTACCATCACAGTGTCTTCGCCTTGATTAAATCCTCCCTTCACTCCGTCCTGGATCAATAAATATGCTACCAGTTCATTGCGGGAGAGTAGGATGTGAGTAATGAGGAGAGAACGCCTATGTCGAAGACCGAAGCATCCTACATCACACTAATTTCGGAGAGACGTGAGCTTAGGGTTGAAAGAAGTAACAGGGGTAAACGTCAGCACAGGGGTACGATGTCCAAATATCTACTACAATATGTCGCATGTGAGCCATTATCAAGTACCTGTATTTGAAGGGGTTGGGAGGTAAGCAAATTTACTAAGATATGCTTAGTACCCTTATCCTTGGCGATCAATGTCCTTCGTTTGCGATCGTGAAAATTAGATTGCAATCTTCAAATTTTCCATTGAAGGTGAAGAGTGATCAGAAAGACTATTTTCTGTGTCCGTCCACCAAAATATCGATGCAGTTCATGACATGATTTTATCAGACCCTCGAATTGGAATCAAATGAATATTCCATATGAACGCGTCTATCCCAAATGTCTGAATGTTGACCAAAAGCATGGAAGTGTTAGGATCCTGGGCATTAAAGTTACAACACTCGGATAATTACAACAACACATTATAATCAATATCAAATAAGAATATAAATAAGGAACGCATCCACACTTCGCGATATCTTAAATCGGAATCACTCCATCCACTCACCACCTATATCACATCATCCGTAGTCTATAGGGTTTTTCGGAAACCTACTCGGGTTGATGAGTTGTTGCATACGCCGATCACTGACTTGGGTTAATTTTTTGGATCGGGTTAGTAACCCTGAGTAAGTTTCCGAAAAACCCTTATGTGTCACACCGTCCTACAGTAGGTGTACCTATATCGCTAACACTAGGGTACAAGCATCGCGTTCGATCTGCGCTCGAGTGTCCAACTCACTGGAAGGACCCTGCAATACAAAAGCTCAGTCATCTTTGACTCCAAGATGAACTGGAACGAGCAAATTGATCAAAAAGTTCAAAAAGCCACAGCTGCTTTCTGGGCACCACGTGGGGGCTCAGCCCCAAGATTCTATATTGGATGTACACAACTTTCATACGCCCAATGATTACGTATGGGGCCATCGTGTGGTGGCAAGCTGCAGCATCCGGTAAGTCAAAAATCCAATTAGATAGGGTACAAAGACTTGCCTGTCTTGCGATAACGAGTGCAATGAGAACGGCACCTACCAGGACACAGGATACACTCCTAGGACTGCCCCCCTTGTACCTCATTATCGAACATGAGACACGCAAAAACGTAGCTCGCCTAAGAAGTTATAACCAATGGCGGAGCGAGGTAATGTATGGACATTCTCGATTATGAAATCAGACGGTACGGGATTGTCCCTTCTTGAAATGCCAGGTGACAGTCCGTTACCTGCCATACGATTCACTCAGTCAGTCATTCCCAAAGAAGGCTGGCCTCTTTTGTTTGCGAGATGGGCTACCTTCAAAACTGAACCATTTTCCAGCAGCGGTGGGTGCATAACGAGCACGATTGAAAGGCCTACATGCGTATGGCTCCGTCCGCCCACATACCTTTTTCTATCTATCATCTGTGCTCGGTTTGAGAAAGATACAGACTTCTTGAGCTGTGTTGTTACTGTAGATGAAATTTGGGTACATTTCTGATACTCAAAAACAAAGCAACAATCGATGGAATGGGGACACTCTGGTTCTCCAATGTATAAGCAGTTGTGTGCCCAAAATTATGCCGTTAAAGTCCTTGCTTCAGTTTTTTGATATGGCCATGGAGTAATTATGATTGAGTATCTGGTTAAGGGTAGAACAATAGTTAGGATTCACTATTTTACATTACTGATCACTCTAGGGAGAAAAGACGTGAAAAGTTGTCCAGAAATGTTTTGTTTTTGCAGGATAATACATCTGCACACAAACCGCATGTCGCCAAGCAAACAATTCGTAATTTTGTGTTCATATTAATGGAACACCTCCTTATTCAAAATATACTTCTTACTATTATCTCTTTCATCAACTGATTTTTTTTTTGAAGGTCCGGTCCTGCATTTTCTTTTAACTAAGAGGTTGTAAAAGATGTAAAGGCCTGCTTTGCAGACCAAGCTATATTTTTTTCAACGTCTAGTGGCGTTGCAGATTCGTTTATTAAATTAAGAGGATAGTATGTTGAATGAAATATTTTGATTTTCAAATTATGTTCACCTCTTAAGAGCATAGTTACTTTAGCAATAAAGTTCAGCAATACATGCATTTCTTTTTTTCTCATACGAATTGTGGAAAACAGAAAGTATGACAATCAGAATGGATTCAAGAAAGGAACTACATGTACAAAATAATTTTTCCGAGCGTCCAGGGCTGGTTTCAATCCAGCAATATTCCTCAACTTCGTTATTGTGGACTCTGCCATCGTCATAATAGAAAAAGTTTTCACGATAGGGTGCGGAAAACAACCGCATGTTCAAAATAATTTTTCCGGTCGGCCAGGGCCGGTTTCACTCCAGCAATATTCCTCAACTTCCTTATTATGGACTCTACCATCATCATAATCTAGGAAAGTTTTTACGATAGAGTTCGGAAAAGAACCACATGTCCATAATAATTTTTCCGGGCGTCCAGGGCCGGTTTCACTACAGCAATATTCCTCAACTTCCTTATTGTGGACTCTGCCATCATCACAATCTGAGAAAGTTTTATCGATAGTGTGCGGAAAAAACCACATATTCAAAATAATTTTTCCGGGAGTCCAGTACCGGTTTCATTCCAGCAATATTCCCCAACTTCCTTATTGTGAACTCTGCCATCATTCTAATCTAGGAAAGTTTTCACGATAGGGTGCGAAAAAAACCGCATGTTCAAAATAATTTTTCTGGGCGTCCAGGACCGGTTTCACTCCAGCAATATTCCTCGACTTCCTTATTGTTATTGTGGACTCTGCCATTATCCTCATCTAGGAAAGTTTTCACGATAGGGTGTGGAAAAAAACCGCATGTTCAAAATAATTTTTCCGGGCGTCCAGGGCCGGTTTCACTCCAGCAATATTCCTCAACTTCCTTATTGTGGACTCTGCCATCATCATAATAGAAAAAGTTTTCACGATAGGGTGCGGAAAACAACCGCATGTTCAAAATAATTTTTCCGGTCGGCCAGGGCCGGTTTCACTCCAGCAATATTCCTCAACTTCCTTATTATGGACTCTACCATCATCATAATCTAGGAAAGTTTTTACGATAGAGTTCGGAAAAGAACCACATGTCCATAATAATTTTTCCGGGCGTCCAGGGCCGGTTTCACTACAGCAATATTCCTCAACTTCCTTATTGTGGACTCTGCCATCATCACAATCTGAGAAAGTTTTATCGATAGTGTTCGGAAAAAACCACATATTCAAAATAATTTTTCCGGGAGTCCAGTACCGGTTTCATTCCAGCAATATTCCCCAACTTCCTTATTGTGAACTCTGCCATCATTCTAATCTAGGAAAGTTTTCACGATAGGGTGCGAAAAAAACCGCATGTTCAAAATAATTTTTCTGGGCGTCCAGGACCGGTTTCACTCCAGCAATATTCCTCGACTTCCTTATTGTTATTGTGGACTCTGCCATCATCCTCATCTTGGAAAGTTTTCACGATAGGGTGTGGAAAAAAACCGCATGTTCAAAATAATTTTTCTGGGCATCCAGGACCGGTGTCACTCCAGCAATATTCCTCAACTTCCTTATTGTGGACTCTGCCATCATCATAATCTAGGAAAGTTTTCACGATGGGGTGCGAAAAAAACCGCAAGTTCAAATTATTTTTTTCTGGGAGTGCAGGGCCGGTTTCACTCCAAGAATATTCCTCAACTTCCTTATTGTGTCCTCTGCCATCATCATAATCAAGGAAAATTTTCACGATAGGGTGCGGAAAACATATTTTTTCCAGGCGTCCAGGGCCGGTTTTACTCCAGCAATATTCCTCAACTTCCTTATTGTGGACTCTGCCGTCATCATAATAAAAAAAGTTTTCACGATAGGGTGCGGAAAAAAACCGCATGTTCAAAATAATTTTTCCGGTCGGCTAGGGCCGGTTTTACTCCAGCAATATTCCTCAACTTCCTTATTGAGGCCTCTGTCATCATCATAATCGAGGAAAGTTTTTACAATAGAGTTCGGAAAAGAACTACATGTCCATAATAAGGAAGTTGAGGAATATTGCTGGAGTGAAACCGGCCCTGGACGCCTGGAAAAATTACTTTGAACATGTGGCTTTTTCCGCACCTTATCGTGAAAACTTTCCTAGATTATGATAATGGCAGAGTGCACAATAAGAAAGTTGAGAAATATTTCTGGAGTGGAACCGGCCCTGGACTCCAGGAAAAATTATTTTGAACATGTGGTTTTTTTCCGCACCCTATCTTGAAGACTTTCCTAGATTATGATGATGGCTGAGTCCACAATAAGGAAGTTGAGGAATATTTCTGGAGTGAAACCGACCCAGGACGCGCGGAAAAATTATTTTGAACATGTGTTTTTTTCCGCACCCTATCGTGAAAACTTTCCTAGATTATGATGATGGCAGAGTGCACAATAAGGAAGTTGAGGAATATCGCTGGAGGAAAACCGGCCCTGGACGCACGAAAAAATAATTTTGAACATGTGGTTTTTTTCCGCACCCTATCTTGAGAACTTTCTTAAATTATAATGATGGCAGAGTCCACAATAAGGAAGTTGAGGAATATTGCTGGAGTGAAACCGGCCCTGGACACCCAGAAAAATTATTTTGAATATGTGGTCATTTTCCGCACCCTATCGTGAAAATTTCCCTAGATTATGATGATGGCAGATGCCACAATAAGGAAGTTGAGGAATATTGCTGGACTGAAACCGGCCCTGGACTCCCGGAAAATTATTTTGGCCATGTGGTTCCTTTTCTCAATCCATGCTAATTGACACACATTTTGTTTTCCACAATTCGTATGGGAAAAAAATGCAAATATTGCTGAACATTATTGCTAAAGTAACTAGGCTCCTCTTGAGAAGGCTAAGAATTTCCCAATATCTCACATATTATTGGGCCGTTTCCAAAAAAAAATGGACATTCAAAAGTCATTGTCCGGCGAACGCCCTGTATAATTTTAATCCAATTCTACTGAACTGGATCCTCCTTCAAGAATATACCAATACCTTATCCAAAATCAATGATTCACGCATTCGCAATTTTTAACTTCAAGTTTGAACTATTTTGAAAAGGGTTATAATTGGCTTGAGATATGATACACAAAATATGTTCTGAATTTTGAGAAGAATGAAAAATGTGAGAATATACAGGAAATCCTATGTTAAATAAAGATGTTGGGATCTACTTCCGTTACAACCGGAAACGCCACATTCTTGAATAGTATATTCTGTAACAAGGTTAGAATGAAAATTCGATGCGAGTGGAAAGTTCCGAGCGCGAGCCGAAGGCGATCGTGAGAAACCACAAGCATCACGAATTTATTTTCATTCTAACCGAGTAGCAGACTATATTTTCTCCTCGATCAAAGATAGGAAACGTGACAGCAATAATTTTGACACTTACTCAGATTTTGCCACTACGATGACAATCAACTGCGTCAAGGCTAATGTTATTATTGCTAACCAGTGTGAGAATATTATTCTATCACAAGAGACAGAATGTAAATACATTTAAATTGCGTGGGGGCAGAGGTGTTGCAGAATATTTCTTCAATCTCAAGAGAGAGAATTCCAGCATTTTGTAATCAAATTTGATTTCAGAATTGGCAAATTCCGTGATGATCGTGGAGAAAATATTTTAGCAGGATTGCAATATCAAACTACAAAATTCCGATTTGGCCCACTGATAGTTTTCCATATATTGATCAATGCAGTTCCCTGATGTACCTAAATCTTTTGTTTTTTCTTTCGATAAATAATATTCGGAGTTACCCTCGTATCATCCGTATTCATCATTCACGTCCATATTGCCATTTTACTCACGAATAATAGATAACATAGATAATATTTATCAATTGTACTTTGTTCTCCAGCAATCAAGAAGCCTCTTGATTATATAACCGACATTTTCAGTCATTAGTTAAATAATTTCACAGCGTTAAGTTTACTGAATATGATAAAAACTTAAATTACTTCTTAAATTGTCAGGAAAACTAAGTCATGATTGAATTATGTATCGGGATTATTATTCTCGTCATTGGTGCATTATTCATAAGACAGAGTGAGAAAAGTCCCCCAAAAAAGATTTTCAAGGTATATACCCAGCCCGGAAGATGGTACCACTTGAAGTTCTGCTTATTTCTTTTATTATTGACCATGAGAAGGATGAAGTTTTACATATTCGGTAAAAACTTTTTGATGAAAAAGGAAAAATTAGAGAAATTGCAGATGCTGTCTGATCATGAATTGGTAAATTGTTCGTTGGAGTATTATGACACGATGATAGAAACTGTCACCATTTCAGGCTTTCGATGCAGTTTTCTTCCAGGCAGTTTCGAGAGACGGGATTTATTTCTGTACTGGAATTGAAAGGAGACAGGAAGCTAAGATTGTAGGATTGGTATATCTTGTGGTGAGTTGGCATTGATAGTTGGTATTACAGTCTGTTTCAAATTGAGTCGGCACCATTGCGAACTCCGTTATTACTTAGAGGCTAAGTAAAACTCGAAGTCGTCTCCACAATATACAGGGTGTTAATTAAGTACGTTGACAAACTTCGGGAGGTGATTCTTTGAAGGTTTTCAGGACAAAATGTTCATATAAACATATGTCCCAAACGGCTTGGTTTTCGAGATACAGGGTGATAAAAATACATTTTTTTCAAGATTTTTTAGAGTTAACTTCGACATTTTCTACAATAATCAGTTCAAATTAGGCAAGTACAATTCATTCAATAGTACGCACGATACAAAATAATGCATTTCTCAAATAATTCACAGGGTCCTCCTTTTTTCAGAGTCAAGCTTTGTTCAACCCTTCAGATTTTTTTTTCCGCCGCCACTGACATATTATGATAAAAGAATAATGAATTTTGTTTCATTTAACATCTTTTTGCTCTCTTGATGTTTTTCATTTACTTGTACGGTTCAGGAGTTACAATGAAAATATTAACGCAAACATTTTCCAGTAACGCATAACATAAAGAAATTTGAGAAGCAAATAGTCTAACAAACTTGAAGGGTGATTCTTTGAAAGGTTTCAAGATGAAAAGTTCATATAAACATGTCCCAAGCGGCTTGGTTTTCGAAGTACAGGGTGATCAAAATACATTTTTTAGGAGTTTTTGGAGTTTACTTCGAAATTTTCGACAATAATCGATCCAAATTAGTTCAAATTGGACAATTACAATCCATTCAATAGTGCGCATGATATAAAATAATTCATTTCTCGAAGTGTCATTGCCACTCTCCAAAGATTAGCGCGTGACGCAATACGTCATTTTGTTCTCATTACACAAATAGCTATTTTCTGCTCGTGTAGAGAAAATGTAATGTTATGGAGCTCCCATACATTTTTTACCATAACTCAGGTTGAATATGTATTGCACAAAGTTAATTATGGCAAAATAATTTTGGACAGTTTCAATAGTGAATAACTTTATTATCAAATACTAGAGCAAAGTAACATAAATGCCCTAGGAATAAAATTAAGTACAGAAAAGGACTATTATTGAAATTGATATGTCAGAGCAGCTGCTGGAAATGACCACCGCCAACTTCAATGCATGCGTTTATGCGCCTAACCATAGACTGGCGGACACGCTCAAAAATACCAGGAGTGTTTCTTATAATTCCGCATGACTCCTGTATGCGATTCCTCAGATCTTCTTCACTTTGAACTGGAGTTCGGTACACTAATGATTTAAGGTGCCCCCAGAGGAAAAAATCAAGTGGATTCATATCGGGTGACCTTGGTGGCCAAAGTTGTGGCCCACCACGCCCAATCCAGCGATCAGAATAATTCTCTTCTAAATATTGGCGTGCAACCAATCTGAAGTGTACTGGAGCACCATCATGCATAAACCAAATTCCAATTCTTTCCCTCAGTGGGATCTCTTCTAGGAGTCCAGGTAAGATGAATTCAAGAAAATGTCGATAATGGTCACCATTGAGTCTATGAGGCAGAAAATGTGGCCCGATAAGGAAATTCCCTACAATTCCAACCCAAACATTCACAGAAAACGTCTCTTGAAAATGGTTTTCAATCACGGCGTGTGGGTTTTCATCAGCCCACATATGATTGTTGTGAAAATTAATAATGGCTTTACGGGAAAAGCATGCCTCATCGGTGAATAACACTTGAGATAAAAACCATGGATTTTCCAACAATTTATTTCAAATTTAGTGCAAAAAGTTAATCTCTTTGGAAAATCCCTTGGCAGAAGAGCTTGAACACGCTGTATGTGATAGGGATAAAGTTGTTGCTCTTTTAAAATTTGCCATACCAATACATGGGTTACGTTAAACTGTGCCGCAATTTGTCTTGTACTGGTGTCTGGATGCTGCTCAATTTCGTTAAGTACAGCTTCTTCTATCTGAACTGTTCTAACTCTCCTGGGTCTTCCTATGAGAACAGCAGACCTCTTGAAAGTACCCGTTTCACGAAGACGGGAGTGAATATTGATGAACATTTGTGTGCTGGGAATATGACGTTGTGGAAATCTTTCTAGATTCATTCGTCTGGCGGCACGAGCGTTACCATCAGCCATTCCATACATTAAGTGCATGTCTGCCATTTCTGAATTTGTATATTCAACCATTTTATCCAAAGGAATATTGAATGAATCTGCTTTATAGCTTGCACTAATGAAGAATTAACAATGAGACAGTTTCTCAACTTTCGATAACTGTCAAGTTGTTGATATTTAAATAAATGAATTAATATCAAAGCCCACTTTGCTATTTTTATGAATTCAAATTGATTACAAAATTTCTGCGTTACTGCAGAAGAAAAAACAAACCGAAATTTCTGATAAAATAATGTACTCCGTACGGAAACAAAAATTTGTTTGATTTAGTTTTTCGGAGTTATGACCAGAGATTCATAAATGAAAATCAAATGTGTAATGATCTGCGACTATTAGATAAACCCTATTAACTATCTTCCATTACAGGATTACCTTTCGGAAGTTTTTTATGTTGAAAAGGAAACGTTCAATTGAAAACTAAAAAATATCTTTTTTTAAAATAACAAAAAATTTGTATGAGTTCTCTATCAAGACTGATGGGTAAAAACATTTTTAATCAAATATCTCAATGAAAATGCACATTTTTACCATCAGAATCTTCAGGTTGAAAGTTAAGGTTTTCCCAATATCTGTCAGATCTAGTTTAATATCCAGCGTACCGCAGTGACGGGGAGATAGTAGTTTTCTGTTAGATATCACAAAAAGAAATCACATCTTTACAATAACAAGCTTTTATTTAGCTTCACTTGAAACTAACTAACAAACAATTTAATAAAAGTTGAATTTGACCCACTTCTAATACTCCGATTAATTTGAAATTTGGCAAGTTTCCGTAATTCCGGTGACAATGCATTAAAAAAATGTTTGTTAAAAAACAATATGACGGCTCCAATATGGCGGACGAGTTTTGTGATTATGATCCGATTCTGTTCAAAATTGGTATGTGATGGTTTTTGGGTTGGAGATTTTCAGTTTCACATAAAAAATAAACTAAAATGTTAAAAATGAAAATTATAAAAAGAAAACATTTTAAAGTTTTTATACAATACACTGAAAAGGAAAAAATAATTCATTTCATTGTTTGATCTAGGTAATCTTGTACAGAAAGATTTTGATACTCACAGAATAACCTACAAAAAATGAAACAAATTATTTTTTCATTTTCATTTTCATTGTATAAAAGCTTGTCTTTATATTTTTTATTGTATAATTTTTATTCATCGTAGATTTTTCTAATTCTGAAAAAATATTTCCATCAATTTACAATAATTGAAAATGTTTAATTTTCAAATTTTCTAATGTTATGCCACACTGGAAAATGTTTAAATTAATATTTTCATTATAGCCCCTGAACCGTACAAGTAAATGAAAAAATGCAAGATATCAAAAAGATGTTAAATGAAACAACATTGATTATTCCTTTCTCATAATATGTCAGTGGCGGCGGAAAAAAAAATTCTGAAGGGTTGAACAAAGCTTGACTCTGAAAAAAGGAGGACCCTGTGAATTATTTAAGAAATGCATTATTTTGTATCGTGCGCCCTATTGAATGGATTGTACTTGCCTAATTTGAACTGATCATTGTCGAAAATGTCGAAGTTAACTCTAAAAAATCTTGAAAAAAATGTATTTTTATCGCCCTGTATCTCGAAAACCAAGCCGTTTGGGACATATGTTTATATGAACTTTTCGTCCTGAAAACCTTCAAAGAATTACCTCCCGAAGTTTGTCAACGTACTTAATTAACACCCTGTATATTTGACCCCTAAGGTAGGGAAGGGTGGGCTGTTGTCAACACAGCTTCAGCAATAAATTGTCAAAAGTGTGGTAGTATCAACATGATACCATCAAAAACATGTTTTCGAGCATAGAAATGCTCATCATCAGTTGAAATTACAGGTCAAAATGGCATGGAGGCGTAGTATAATTTAAATTATTAACAAAACATATTTAAAAAATCTTGAACTAGGCGCAGTAAGGCCTACCACCCACTGTGCATTACTACTGCGTAATATTACAATGTAAAATTCTACTGCAAATAATTCACGTCAGAGAATCAAACCGTAGTATTACAATGTAAAACTCGAATGCAAATTTTTGTTGTGAAGTAATATAACAATGTAAAGTTCCATCGTAAAATTATGTCACAACGTAAAGTTACATCGAAGAAGTGCACAGAGTTATTCAGAGTAGATATCCTAGGTGATATAACACGTGGTATGCATAATTTCACACGAAGGTAAATTCCCGTTAAAACGGGCGGTAATTAAATTGCCGCTAGTGGGAGCGGAAAAGATTCTCCCAGTGAAAGTCATTGGTGCTTTTTTGTTGAGAATATTATCATGTATCGAAATACATGCTGAAATTGCAACGCTTCTTTTGTTACCCATGCTAGTCAGTACAGGAAGGTGTGAATACTTTGGACTAATTATCCATTTTGAAACACTTATGGTCGATTTCACCAACTAATTCCTGAGGTTAGGAAATACTTTAATCAAATTAAGGAATGCCCAAGTGCAATTTGCGTTTCACCAAGCGTTAAGTAATGCTTAAAGGTTTCCTCAAACCAACGCGGGAGCGGGAACGGAAAATAGTAACCGTCCGAATTGCTAGAAAATCACGAAGTAAACCATACATATTTATGAGCTTGCCTGCATTTCGGAATATGAATAATCGCATCGATATGTATATTTATATATCCTGCTATAGAATTTAGGCTCCTGTTCATCCCGCTTCCGTGTTTCCGCGTTGGTTTGAGGTAATCTTAAGGTGACAGGATATAGCTGGGTCTGCCTAGAGTATTGGTTTCGTGCGTAACTGACAGCTTGGAGGTACCAGGGTTCCTTGATAGGGGGGTTATGAAATGTTATCGATTTTGTCGGGCATATTGTTTTCTTCATTGGAGGGAAATTAAGGTGGCTATCCTGAAATTGGAGGCGCCAAATTTGAATTACTCTAAAATATCCCATTTTGTTGGATTGAATTCGAAACCAATCGGTGGGAGTAAATTGAAAAACGTGCGAGTGATTAATACATATTTGTATTAATATATACCCTAGTTCGCACAAGTATCTCGAAGACTTCTGAGAGTTTCAAAGTTGATGAAAATAACAAATTTTCAACATTTTTAATATATTCTGAATGTTGGGCGTAGTTGATAATAATTATCAAATTGAATGAACTGATGAGAAAGTAAATTCTATACAAAGTATTGAGCCTTAAAAAAAAAGAAAACATGGAACAATCACATAATCTGAGATTTGAAATATATTTCAGATTCAATTTATCTGTTGTAACACTAGTTGGATAAATTGCACCATTCAAAGAGAAATTCTTTTCATGTCTAATGAAAGAAATCAAAACAACTCACTTATGTTGACATTATTCCAGAACCTCAGGTGCAAGAAGAAAGTGTGATTTGTTATATGATTGATCTCTATTTTTTCTAAAATGTGTGAATGTGAAATAGGGTAAATGATTAAAATAATAGATAGATAAATATTTATTCGTCCTTGAAGTTTACTCAAATATAAAAACTTATTAGACTATAGTCACTGTCATTCACCCTGCCTTGTTCACAAAACTAATTCACATTTCATCGACAACATTAAATTGTTTGAGTACTGTTATTTATGATATGAGTCAATGTTTTATTTTATAAATTTCGGTATCATTTACACATTGTTTCATAAATAGTAATTTACAATTTCCTTATGTAGAAAAATTTAACATTTCTATATGTCTACCTAAAATCCTAATTAAATGGCAAGTAGTAAAATTGTGCATATCTAATATTTTAAATAAAGCTGAACATATCATTTGTTTTTGCAACGTTCCATAATAATTTTGATAGTTAATTTTGAGTTTGGATAGTTCTTACACTTGGTAATGAGAACTTTTCTTTTAATTTTATTTCTTCCTTCTGATAATTGTTGTACAATAGTGTTATTGCACAGAACTGTTCAATGAGTTTCTCTCGTTCTTTGTAACATTGTTGTGAACAAGGGGTGGAAGGAGACTGTGAATCCTCATCTGAAATGGCATGAAGACCTATCAATATCAATCATTTCATAGCACCAGGTATAGAATTTAATGAACAAACTATTATTTGATGGTAAATGATCAGCCATTTGTACAGATTCTAGCAAGTATCTCTCTACCTCCAATGGAACTCCAACAGATTGATACGATATCACAGTGGAGAGACCAGATTTTTACCAACACGTAATGGTAGGAATAACTAAAAAGAAACACCAACATTATATCATATTTTCATATCAGAAATATTGGCTTTCAACAGTTTCTATCCCAAACCAAATTGAGTTATGTTTATCATTAGAACAGTTTGAACACACCGTTGTTCTAAGCATTTGTCTTGACTTCTCATGTAGGAGAGATTCTTGAAGATTGGTTTCAAAATCTCTTTTATTAAAATGGTCTGAAGAAATCCTGGAAAAATCAATGGGTACCCATACTACATAAATTAATCCATTGCTGCTTTACTGTTCTTGGAGAATATATGGAACGACAATTTATCATCATGATATGATGTAGGAGTATTGTTACAATATTAAACAAGTAATTAACTACTAGCAATACAAAATACAAAAAATAGGCATAATATTTTATTATGATTTATCTGCGCCACGGGCTTCAGTAACTTTATTTATTCGCAAATTGACGTAAATATAACCAAAGTTACCAATTTCAGGATAGCCACCTTAATTTCCCTCCAATGACGTATTCTCTCCCTTTCCTCAGTCTTCCCCTTGTCTAAATGCTCACTTATTTCATAACCCCTTCCTATCATAAGAACACTGGGGGGTACAACAAACTCAAAAGAAGAAGAAAGAACCTCACTTTTCTGTTTGCTTTTGTAAATAAATAACGTTTTTCGGATAACTATTTCTGGTGTTTTTTCTGTTTCTGCTGTTTTTTCTGTTTCTGCTGTTATGTTGAAATTTAGGAATGATGGATTTTAGTCAAGTTCAGATGATGTTCATCCACAACAGTGAAGATGAAATATCAGTAATCTGCATCGATCCATATCTTCTTGAAGCTGGAAATAACAAGAAAACAGGAGTAAGTTATGTTGACAGGAAAAAAGCAACTAATAAGCCAGGTGAACCCTGCAGAGTTTTGCAAGTGTCTGAACCTCACCGAAGATGAACCCCTATATAAAAGGGAGGCAAACTTGTTAGATATATCTCCTGTTTCTGAGGAAGAGAAACAAAATTTACTGATGAGCTTGGTCGAGTCCAAAGTGGCAGTTCTTCATTCTATAATCAGACCATTTTCAGAGTCTTTGGCAGAAAAATTCAAATCCAAGAAGTTTTGTTGTATTGAATCTTTATATAAATAAAGAAATTATATGCTGTGCCTCTTCCTGCCTGATAATTGTACCATGATTTGCATTTTGATTGCTCAGGAGTTGCTCTTTTAAATTGTTTAAATTCTTTAATTGTTAAAGATATGTCAACCTTTTCACCTACTATATTTCGAAAAATTGAATACTTTTCCAGATAACTGACTTTATTCTGACATTCATATCCAAAATGTAACAAAATCTGTGTGCCTAGTAACAGATGAATATTTAAAATTTCTTTCTAAATTGGTAGAAGAAATTGAAGAAATTGAAGAACTTATAGGTGCATTAAAACTGCTTTGTTCACTTTGGAAAGGGATTTTCTCTACTGAAATAGTTCCCTGCTACTTCAAGACTACATGCTTTGTCAAATTTTATTCATTGTGAAACCACTTCACGTCCACTGAATGATTTACAAGATCTGGATACATTCCAGAAGATATGGATCAATGTCTATTACTGATGGCACAGAGTAGATGATAGTTTATTTTTATCCCGTTATTTCCAATTTTCAACAAAACAGCAGAAACATAAATGAACACATTAGAAACAGTAAAAACAGGGCAGTAACAGAAAAAACTGCGAAAAACTTTTTTTAATTACAAAAACAAACGGAAAAGTGAGGTTATTTCTTGTTCTTTTTCTACGATTGAGTTTGTTGTATCTCCGAGCTGTCAGTTACGCACCAAACCAATTTAGAAGATACTTAACCTCAAATTGTTTGCTTGTCATCTCAATTGATAGCACGTCGAGTTGGCAAAATTTTTGTTGTTAGTTATTATTTTGAAAATATGCGAGCTCTACGTCTTGTAGAAAGTCCCGGAGGGTTAGATAGTTCATCATAGACTGAAAATGAAGAGCCCTGAGAACGTGTTATTTGTCCGCGTACCAATGATTTGGAGACATTGGACGAAACTGATTTATTTCGGCGTTTTCGGCTACGGAAAATACGGCATTATAAATATTAGAGAGAATTGAAGACGCTCTTGAATTCGGAAAAAGTAAAGAATATGGGTCCAGCTGGGATTTTGAAATTTTTTTTACAGATGCTCTAAAACACGATAAAATGAATAAAAAAAATTTAATTTTGGCGCGGAAACACATTTTTCTATTTTATTTTTGAAAAAATAAATGTGGATACTCACTTTCAAGACAAATTCAATTTGTTGCATGGGTTACTTTACGTATTTTTCCAATGTTAATGAACAGTGTTGTATTGATAACACTTTCTACATATACAGAAGTATAAATTCATTAGCAGAATAAGCTTCGAATTGTATGGAAAAGGTTAAAAAAGCGACTTTTATTATGTAGATATAATTAATTTATAATTTGTTGACAAGTGAATAAATTGGAACTGCGACGTTGCCAATAGAGATTTCTGATAGTCTAAAGGCTTGTTCATACCCTCGCAAATTTCACAATTTTTCTGGAAATAAAATGGTTGTCAGTCATGCCGTACCATTCATTGTTGTCAGCCATTTCATTCGTATAGAAATTGCGAAATTCGCGAGGATATGAACGAGACTCAGTACCGCATGAGTTCTAATCGACCAGACTGATCCGCATGGACCAATTAGAACATGCGTAAATTATTATCCAACTTTAACCCAACCTAACCTAACCTTATGTTTACAGAATAACCATTCGAATGTGGAATAATATTCCATATTAGACAAATCCAGTGTACCATCGTTCTGAATAGGATTTGCAAATTGCCATATGAAGTCTGGTCGATTGAAACTCTTGCTCTTAGACTCCAATAAAAACAACACAAGTTCTTAATTTTTTCCACCCTTGTTGCTAGGGGATTCGCCTTGTGATTAGTCCCTATAATGGCGGGAATTTTAAATGTCAAGACTCGTTATCATCATAGTGAACAATGACAGAGCGCGTTCTCTGGCAACAGAGATGGAAAAATTTATAACTTTTCTCTATTTTCAATAAACGCACAACATTCATTGTCGATTCAAAGAAAGACATTGATAATGATTAGTTTTTGTTTGTTAGCAAGAATATGCGTTTTTGTTGGTAGCTAGGTAGATATCTGGATTGTTATGAAAAATATTTTATTGTGTGAAATTTCTTTAGATCAAATTATTTGTGGCGAATTTTTAAATGTCTCACAGGAAATGGCATATAACGGGCGAATAAATATATAGGAAATTAATTTGTTGAGATGAAAATAAAAGGGTTTTCATTACAGGTTTACTTCATATATTCATATCTTCCCCAATCTATAATCTGATTTGAAATAGGAGCTATTATATAAAATAGACCATATGCGAGCGAAGCGAGCGCGTTCGGCCGACATTTCGCAAATCCGCGCGCGCGGATTTGCGAAATGTCGGCCGAACGCGCGGCTTTTCCTAACTGGTCAACAATTCTGTCAATTCATCTTACACGAACCTATAATATAATTTTAAATGAGAACTATGACATAAAATAGACAATGCGAGCGAAGCGAGCGCGTTCGGCCGACATTCAGCAAATCCGCGCGTGCGGATTTGCCGAATGTAGGCCGAACGCACTGGTTTTTCTAAATGGTCAACAATTCTGTAAATTCCACAAACCTATGTTACAATTTGAAATGAGAACTATAACTCAAAATAGACCATGCGAGCGAAGCGGGTGCGATTGGCCAACATTTCTCAAATTAGATCTTGCGGATTTGACATTTGACAGAGAACTGCATGTCAAAAGTTATTTTGAATGTAAATGACAGAAACTTTTAATAGACTCGACTGAGAATTCGATAAATTTTTTACTTGCTTGTAGTTTAACTTAAATATCCATGAATACTTGTTCGTATCCTCGCAAATTTCGCAATTTTTCGGCAAATAAAGTGGCTGCCAGTCATGCCGGACCACTCGTTGATGCTGAACCATGTCGGCAGCCATTTTATTCATAGAAAAATTGCGAAATTCGCGAGGGTATGAACGAGACTTAACCGTCACTATTCCATGTAATAGAATTGGCAACGTGGCATTACTAACTTCGTGTTTAAAGTGTCCTGTCATTTTACATTTGTCAAATAAACTGGTTATTTATGTACATTGAATAAAAATCTTTTTGCGTATTATTTTTAATTTTTGAAGTTTATTAGGTACTATGAATTACTCCATATGGTTGGATAGAAGTGTTTGAAGTTCAAGACAATGGGTTTGAAATGAAAAATACGTTTGAACTCCGTCCAACGGTTTGTAATTGTGTCTCTCAAAAGTAAGTTCCCACACATGTTTTATCAAGAAAAAAAAATAGAAAATGCTCTTTCCGCGCCAAAATTTCGATTGCTCAAGTGTTTTTACGATGTTTTAAAACGTCTGTAGAAATTTTATCTAAATCCCAGCTGGACCCATATTCTTTACCTTTACCTTGAATTCGAAAGTGATAGGTGAGATACTCAACTCTTTATAGTAAAACACAAGATATTTTGAAATCGGCGAAATATCACTCTCGGCGACCTTCATTAATTTTTTTTTTTCAGAAATGAATCCGTGTCCCCTATAAATCAGTTATTATTAACACTGCGTTTTCATGCCACGAGAAGTTTGTTGATGCAAGTTGGGGAATTAGCTGATGTGAGTACAAGTACATGTTGCCGAGTAATTAAAAGGGTAATAGCAGCAGTACTTCTTTTCATTACCAAAATCATAACAGAATGCTCGTTAGATACTGTTAAAAGACTGTCCAAACTGTACTCTGTGCACAAACGCATTTATTCCAGTGCAATTTCGCACAAAGTACATTGTGGCCTTGGTCTTTCAGCAGTAGAATATAGTGAAACATTCCAGAGAATGTTATAAACTTATAAAATTATTACAAAGGATAAACATTTTAACAGTTGTTTGAACACTATAACATTGGCCATTCTACTAATCCTTCAAAATTGATTGTATTAAGGCAGGGTCCACTTCAATACTTTAATTTATTCCATTTTTTTCAAGCTAGTTACATTCTTAAAATATTCAATAGAAAACTTCCTAAATTAACAACTATTGGAATAATTGTTACCACCTTTTAACCCTTTCACTCATGAATTTTTGTATTTTGAAATAAAAAATTTTGAATTTTGCAAATATAATAAATGAATTTTTCTAAGATTTTTGAGCCTATAGAAAATTTTTTGCGACAGCCAATTTTTGTGATATGGGTTGTGCTAAATTTAGTACACCATGAGCAAACGGTATATGGGATATTATAATATGAGAACACAAATTTTGTGATAGTCATTGCAATTCAGTAAAAATGTTTCATGCAAATCAAAAAATATCCGAAAACGAAAGTAGAAATGTCACAGCATACTCTGTAATATTCCAAGACTATTTTTATATATCAAAATGTAGGTAGGTACTTCAGTTGATTCTGGCAAGTTTTTGTGCTAATGTAACTACCCGTTTTCTTGTTCTTCCTCTGAACCTATGTCCAAGTAAATAAACGAGCATTCTGAATCAATCTCGTACTCATGAAATTTACCCCCAGAAGCTTCCAAATTAGTGCCCTAACTCAAGTCACTTTCGATTTCATTGACATTCTATCAGATAAATTGTTTTCTATTATTGATAATAGCTTCTGATTACTTAAGACCCTTCTAATAACCATGTCAATCAATGGTACTGTGAAAATAACAAAAAATACATTTTTTAATGATATAAAGTGAGGTTATGTCTACCACATATGCAATGCCACTAGCTCACAGTGTACTAAATTTAGCACACCGAAATTCATGTTCAAAACTTCAAAATAGTGATACAATGTTTAAATATTTTGAATCGAGTACGTAAAACACTCTAATGTGAACACACAGTATTTTTTTTCGATGAATAAATTCCACACTGAGAAATTCAAAAATGACATACACCAAACTGGTGACCCAGATGATAGGATTCGTCCATTCTCGTCAGCTGAAGTTTTCCAAAATACTTCCTGAAGAATCTGATAGATGACAGATAATATTACAGTTGGCAACTAAAATAACAACTTATAAAACCATGGCAACAATACTTGGATTAAATAGTTTTCTGCACACAAAAAAAAAACAAGAAAGTTGTGTACTAAATTCAGGACACCATGAGCGAAAGGGTTAATTTGACTGTTCGAGTAAACTGTTGCTCCAATTTTATCAGACCATTTTTTTATTAATTAATGAATCGGTCCTTTTGCCTAAAAATTCACCGTGTCTCTGCAATGAATAAAGTGATTTCAACTATTCTTCTTCCGTAAAATTAGCACTTCTAATTCTTTTTTTCCTCTATTTCGACCAATATAAACTCACTAAAAAAACCAGAAACGCAACACAACCAATACATTTGACATCCACTATCAAATTTGGAGTTGTTTCTCTTCTTTTAGGAAACTTTCCGAGTCAAATTTTTATCTAGGTATTTCTAAACTGACGATTTCTTAGGTTGGAGTAGTTCGATTCAGGAAGTGACCAATTAGAATTACGTTACTCTCTTTCGAATTCGTGACTTTTGAAACAAAGTTACTGATATCGGGAGACCTTCTCAGCTACTTTTCCAACTTGAAATACCAGATAGATAATTACATATAGATGCAATTGTAACCTAGTCAGGTATGAATATTTTTTTTCAGGGTGGTTAACCTTGTACAATATTGAAACTGGTGATAGACCAGGTCATGACTGTTCAGAATATCGGAATTTCACCTTAGTACAAATCTCACCGTTTTCAAGATAATGAGCATTTTTAAATTTCTGGAAAATTACTACCTCACCTTGGATTTTTGAGATTACTGATGAGTGATGCTTTCAAACGTACAAACAGTTTTTCAGAAAACTATACAATTTTACAAGAAATGAGGGTAAAATGCCAGATTTGAGTTTCACCAATTTTTTTAACGACAGTTTGACAATATTGATTAAAAAAAACAGAACTAAGTGGAAGTGGATATTCATTACAAATGAATGCCCATTTTGTCCAGACTCTACCATGGTATAAAACATACGATAATTATTTTTGGTAGGAGTAGAATTTCGATTATATTAGAGTGTGACGTTATTCTGAGCTAAAATCAACTCCAGTAGACTTTGTCAGTAATGGCTTTTATTTTTATCGTATCAAGATGAAATGATTAAATAATTATGTTATTACTTTATTATTATTATGTTATTATCGTTATTATGTTATTATGTTATTATCGTTATTACGAATCAACTGCTAGGAAGCATTCAATAAAATGTAAAGAAGTAAATATTAATTCAACGTTTTTTTGAATCAACACACACTATAAACCACAATAACGATTATTCAACATCGCACTGAATAATATTACAAAAATGTTATTTTACATCCACTCGTACGCAGAGACGACATCTTTTCAAGAAGAACCTTTTCAAATGCGTTATAGGTTATAGCCCCCAAATCAGCGATTCTCTGAGCGGCATTGTGCAATCGGATATCGTTCTGCATAAAGCGCTGCTGCAGCAGTAGCACTACCTTCACATTCACCATAAATGAAGTGCATATGCGTATATTCTCGGGGAGTATAACGTGTGAACGGCATGAGAAAGGAATAAATACCACTGAATGAAACAAGCGGAATAATAAAAAAAAGTCACAAGTTCAAACAAAATGTGACAGCCTACTATATTTTTTCAATTCTTTCACAGAAGATCCGTTCATGCACAATGCTGTAATTAATTTTTTCATCAGGAAACTATTGCTTCTACGGACACAACACAGGAGTTAGAAAAGTTTTTAATTTTCGACAAGGATTCACCTCCTAAAAAATTTTGCACTTATTTGGTTACACCCTGTATATCTGTCGGTCTCTGAATCTTTGTTGGAATCTGGATGTTGGACAATTGCGACATTTACCACAAGAATTCGTATTAATCGGGGCCATGTCGGATAATCGACATTTCATTTCGATAATTTTATTAGGCTGAATTACATGAAAAGTTAATTTTATTGACATACTATTTAATGCTACCAAGCAGTTCATTCTTTATTATTAATAATCATTTCCACATTTTATCTTGTTAAAATCGAAATAAAATAATTTTTAGGTGTAAGTATAAAAATTGAAGGAAGCCTAGAATAAAACCACGCCTAATTCAATGGAAATCACTTCCTTAAAAAATAATTATAGTTTGTTCAATTCCATGGCGGAGTCTGGACCAAATGAGAATTCTTTCAAAATGAACGTCCACTACCAATTGGTTATATTTCTTTCAGACAATAATGTCAAACTTAAAAAAAAAAATTATGAAACTCAAATCTGTCATTTTACACTAATTTCTTGAATTTTTTTTTTCACTTTCTGAAAAACTGTTCTGTACGTCTAAAAGCATCACTCATCAGTGATCTTCAGCAGCAAAGATATTTGAATTTGTTGAAATTTGTATACATGGCACTCAAAAATCTAAGGTAAGGTAGCGATTTTCCAGAAATTCTTACAATGCTCATTATCTCGAAAACGGTGATATTTTTACTGAGGTGAAATTCCAATATTCTGAACAGTCATGACCTGGTCTATCACCAGTTTCAATATTGTATAAGGTTTACCGAACATCCTGTATATTCGCAATTTTTTTTTCTTCTGGACACGAGATGGTTTCACACATTCCATGAGGTAGTGTGGGAGTCCCTTGAGTCCGAATTGAATCCACCTCAGATATACCCACTAAACATTTCACCTCGTGTGTGATAGGCTCGTCCAGCCACCCACGCTTTCTCGTCGACACGTAGGCCTAGAGACCCATTCCGTCTTACCATCACACTTTCTCAAGCTATCAGAGAAATTCTGCAGTCCCTAGGATTTGAACCCACGACCGGAAGCCAGAGTGATTGGAAGGTCCTGGCTAATACCACTACGGAAATTGAAATCCATCTGATATTTTTGCAACTACCTCCAAGAGGAGACAATGATAAGAGATCCATTGAAGTTTTTTATCAATATGCAGTGTAATTGCGCATGGCATTTATATTATCCATGATTTCATTCCATGTAATTATTAGTTAACGAATTGAAGTTTAAACCTGAAGTAAAATATATTCCGTAAAACAATATAGTCTGCAGCACCTGTGTGAAGTCAAAGGTACGTTATAATTCAGGCACTTGCTACTATGTACCCTCATCTTCAAAATTATATTTTTCCATGGTGCTAAATAATCTTATACACCTTGACAAGCTGCGACTTTGTATAATTAGTCATGGGCTGATGTCCATTAAAGATAATAAAACAATTTTCTACTATTTCATTTTCATTATTTCCTGTCGTGAATAAATTAATCAACTCGTTTTATGAACATGTTGGTCATTCATTTCTCTGAAAATTCGTGAATAAAATTACATTTATGAAACTCTATACCTAATGTAGTGTATAATCACTGCAATATATAATTCAATAAATTCTTCATCGATCTGTTAGTATCAACACTCATTCAAATTTGAAAATTCTACACTCAAAGGAATAAAATTTTCTTTTAGTTTTATCATTCAGTAACAAAAATTATGGTAAATCTCTTGGGAGTATCATTTCCGAAAATTCATAACAACTTTATGAAAAACATACCCTCCTTGCCATGATACATAACTTTCGAATTGTTCCTAACACATATCACAAAAAGCAGAAAAAACTGTCGTATTTCACTATTTTTTGCTGAAATATAAACATTTCGTATAAGACCTTAATAATATTTCATTACGAGTTCAGAAAATAGGCTTTTTCCGTGCGTGCACGACATGTTCCCGTGGGAGCCAAAGTCAAACACGGGAAGTCGTACAAGCACGGAAAAGGCATTTATGGACGAGTAATGAACGATATTTTTCATTATATCTACCTGAAAACCACAGATTGTTAAGAAACGTTTATTTTTAATGATGACAAAAACATGTATTATTAATTGAAATATTTATGATACAAATATAACCAGAAATTGCCACAAAACAAGCGTTATTTACCCTGTTAAGGAAATATTCAAACAATTTGCGATTTCTAGAGAACTGTGAACAACATATTATTCAATTTTGATAAGTAAATAGGCAGCTATAATGACACCAGCGCACGGAAATTTTTTCTGTGCGGGCGCACGAAAGAAACCATTTTCAGTATGCTAAATAAGCATGTAAATGTAGTGTTGTCAGATAGGTATTAATTAATGTTATGACAAGTCGTATTTTCACTGGTATTGAATCTCTCCATCCACCACCTTCTTCGCCTCCATATAATTTCAATGATTCTTTCATACTCTAAATAAATAAATGGCAGCAGCTGCTACTGTTTCAACATCCATGTCGAACAAATGACAATAACAATCAATTCGTACGATCGTGTGGACAGTTACGCAATGATGGATGCAATCGTGGCCCATTCTGTATTCGTCCATCAATGCAGATGGCGAAGAGGCGCCGTAAGCATTTCCGCCATAGCATACCATTCTCATTTCTGTGGCTTTTGGATCTAGTTCCCTGGATTTTGATAAAATATTTTCAATTGATCCAAATCAATATGTACGTATATAATTAATGATGAAACTGCATTTTGCAAAAATGTAGTGGACAATCGTATAGCTTCAACTCATAAATGCTTGCGAAAATTCTATTACATGATCATCGTTCTTGAATTATCAAAAAATGTTCTATTAATTTAACAAATTAAAGTGGTTACAGTGCTATTTTGAACCAGAATTTTTTCACAGAGAATAACTGAAGGTATTTGCACATATATATTTCTATAAAAATACCAAAAGTTCAGCACATTTGGTGGAAAACTGCAATGGTTGTATAAATGAATATAGTTCATACTGCACACAAATTGTATTAAAAAGTGTGCTTATCGCTGTATTTCTTTGGCATCAAGTCGACGTAGTCCTCTACCAACATAGGTCGTTTCGAATTTGTGAGTAGCTCACTTGAGAATTTCTCGTGTTATGAATAACTTATCTGCCGATGAACTCTTTGGCCTCATTCGAAGAGCAAACGAAGAACAAACAACAAAACTTGAGAAAGTTTGTGAGGCTCAAACCAAATATTTGGAATCTCAAATAGCGAAAAGTATTCTAGATGTCAATTCGAAAATTGAGGCATTTGCTGCTGATGTCTCCACGCTGAAACGCCAAAACCTTTGGATGCAAAGGAAATTGAGAAAAAATAACATAGCTGTTTTTGGTCTTCATTTAGAAAAAGATCGTCTACTGGAAGGTTCACTGTCGCAGTTAAATGGGGCACTTGGCTTGAATTTTACAGAATCTGATATAAACAATATATATATATATATATATATATATATATATATATACTGCTGGCAAATCGGAAAAGCCTCCTGTTATAATTGAATTCATCTCTTTTTTGAAGAAATCTCTCATATTCCCTAACATCCATAAATTGAAAGGTTCACAAATTGCCATTGCAAACGATTTGTGTCCTGAAGATAGAGAGCAACAAGGAATTTTGAAATTCCATCTAAAAAAAGCACGGGAGCAGAAATTAAAGGCCACCATTAGGGGTCATCAACTTATTATTGGAAGTGAATCATTCACTGTACAAGATCTCAAAGCACTTGAAATTGAGGAAGCTCCAGAGTCCGATCTCACTAATAGGGAAGAAGCAGCTAGCGTCTCGCCTGTACTTAATGACGCAATTTTAAATGGGAAAGAAGAAGGAAATCGCAATAGGAGGATCAATTTCAGTCCGAAGATAGGCACCAATGGCGGAAGCAGAAATACCCGTAGTCAGACAAAGAACTCGAACAACTGATTTATTTCTTTTACTTTCTCTTTATATACTGAAGTCTCGTTTCACTTTGAATTTAAATCATTTCTTGATAAGTGAATTTGGTATTCAGTGTAAACATTTTTTTTCTTTTTACGTCTATGTTGAATAACAGACAATAATGTCATTAAAATTTTGCCATATTAATGTGAGATCGATTCTGTCCAACTTTGCTGGTTTTAAAAATTGGGTTTACAATAAATATGATGTTATAGCTGTCTCAGAAACCTGGTTGAGAGCTGATATTTTAGATTCTACTATACATCTACAGGGATATAAGTTATATCGTCGAGATCGACTTGGAAAGAAAGGGGGTGGTGTGGCATACTATATTAAAAATAATCTGAACTCTAAATACATTAACTATGGCCAGGTGGAAACAGAGCAACTTTGGATCTCTATAAACTTGAAAAATAAAAAAATTGCAATAGGATGTCTCTATAAACCACCTGACGTTTCTGGCACATTATTTTTGTGCGAACTAGAATCTTGTCTGAGTATGCTAGCTCCCCAATTTGACTTTGTATTATGTGCAGGTGATCTGAATATGGATTACTTTGATTTGCATAATAACAACATCATTACACTTAATAATGTCATGCATTCTTTCAATTTGCATCAAATTATTGATCAACCCACCCGTTATGCAGCTACCTCACAAAAAATATTAGATCTCATTATATGTTCACAAGATTTGAGCGTAAAAAGCAAACAAGTTATAAGCTGTCCTGATATATCGGATCATTGCTTAACAGCATGTGAAATAGGAGAATCTCATGAGAAATTCGCACCTTTTAACTATACCTACCGCGATTTTAAAAATTTCAATACAGAATATTTTTTCAACCATCTACAACTTTGTGATTTCTCAACTATACTAAGAGTTACAGATATTAATTCCAAACTTTCGATTCTGAATCAACTCATACTTCAGATATTCGACTGTCATGCCCCTATCAGAACCGTGAGAATTACAAAAAAAAGAGTCCGTGGCTTACATACACTATCAGAGCTATGATGAAATTGCGAGATAATGCTTTAATTAAATTCAGAAGAACAAGTCTTCCCCAACACTGGGATTATTATAAAACCCTTCGCAATGAAGTCAACAATGCAGTAAAAAGAGAAAAAAGGCCTTTTTACAGTTCAGGCTGAATAATAACTATAATATGTGGAAAGAACTCAGTAACTTGGATGTTTTCTCAAAAAAATAGGTAGATATTCCTGCAAACGTCGGCAACTCTAATGATATCAACAATTATTTTGGTGAGATTACCTTTAACCCTTTGAGGCCGGAATTATTTTTTTGAGAAAAAATTCAAATATTCAGTTGCAGATGATTATTAATACATTATTGAATAGATTTAAAAGTTAATTTTTTATGATTTGCCTTTGATTTAGCTTTAGAAGGGAGTGCTCACAGTGAGAACACTAGGAGGTGAAAACAATTTTTTACTTCACATACATGAAAACATCTAATTTTTTATGATATTCCAAGAAGCAGTTTTTTTGTCAAAGATGCATAATGCGATGTTACATATTAAACAAATGGGTGTTTTCATGAAAAATTTAACAAAACATCAAATTTGTTACCTAGTATAATGCCATCTGGACTTATGAGGTTCCAACTTAGTGCTACACAATGAAACTTTTTATTTCTGTGATATCAGTTGGTACAAAGCCATTGGGATTACCCCCAGCTTTTTGCAAAGTATGAAAAAACTATGTGTTACAAAAGTCGGTTCTAAAAAATATAGAGGAACATGTCGGAAGGCGTTTCTATATTTTCAGTAATTTTTGGTCCAGATGTCTCAGCAAATTGTTTCAATTAGGTGGCAGTTTGAAGCCGATTGCGTCGAAATAATGAATTTTTCTAATTCCTGAGCCCTCATTACGGAAAGGGGGTATTCATGTCTAGTAAAACAGGATTCCTTTCTTCGAACATTCTGATCTGATTCTGATCTGAAAATAAAGAGGAGAGCTCTCTTGTTCCTAGTGTCCTCAAGCTGAGCACACCACAAAGTATGCTTCAAAATTATAACTTTTTCTAATGCATTTACTGTGACAACAATGAAATAGTTATTTTCCTAACAAGTGCGGAAAGTGATACTTTCCCGCACGCGACTGCAGTTGACCCGAACGACGCGAAGCGGAGTTCGGGCAAGCAGTCAAGGGCGGGAAAGACACTTTACGCATCAATTAGGAACATTATTTTTTTTACGACCGCATAAATATTCAAAAAGCACATTGAAAATATATATTTTAGTAGGAGATTTGAGCCGGTTCTGGGCCTCCCCCCACCACTATGACGTCATCGTTGACCTTGTGGTGACCTTCAGGGATGACCTTGGTGCATAGGTACCTTTGTGTAGGTCTATGACCTTGGCATGCCCTAGAGATGCCTTTGAAATTTTGTGTTTGACCTTGATTTATATTGTTGGGAGAGGTGTTCAGGGTTTGTGTTTGACCTTGAGATGACATTGTGATGACTTGGAATTTTTTTCATACACGGACAAGTACTTTTTGTAAGTACACATATTTTTTTTTGCCTCCATGTCTTGCATGACCTGCATGTATACCTACTACAGCTACTGTGTATGATTCTCATTTGTGGAGTACACATGAAAATCTATACCAGAGTATGGAGAAGGTACACGTCTGCACACCACGGAGATCCAGCCGGATATGTTAGCTCTGATTCCTCTCCTGTGATGTATACCTTGCAATGGTGGTGGGGGGAGAGGTCGCGTGACGTCAGCGCTATGCGCACGACGATTCACTGATGTGTGTCAGGTTCTCGCTCTCGACACGATGGAGTAGGTCCGCTGACGTCACACACCCATACGTTGCGGCTATGTAGCGACTACCATTTACTCTCTGTCATCTATCGATGCAATGCAAACTCACGCATGGTGGGTGCTTTGCATCGCACACGCGGTGCATAAGTCTGTTGTGGGGGTGGTTCACTATCTATTATAAAAGAAGTGGGTATGGTGATATGAAATCAGAAGTTGTATACCTAGCAGTCGAGCAGTCAGCAAGAGAAGTTAATCCGTGCCTATACTTCATCTTCATGTGTGACTTCCGTGTGTAGTTACTATAAACTGTCTAGTTTGTAAGAGTACATGGGACAATCATGTGTCTTTTACAGATATTTGCAGAGATAATTCACGTCTGTACACCGCAGAAAACCAGCGACGAATTTAAACTCTTATTTCTGTCTGGCTTGAGATCCATCTTTTGACCATGTGGGTGGTTGGTGTGAGGGTGTCTACTGGGTATACTGATCAAAGTTTCCCTTACTTTTGAAACTATTGAAGATTAATTATCAACACATGTAGGCTTTTATTTTACCACTCTTTTAACGTTTCGAGTAGTGGTGGAGATGGGCGCTACTGTGTGGCAATGACCTCGAGATGTCATTGAAATTACTTTATAATTTGGTAGTTGTTTGACCTTGATGTAGATTTTTTGTAGTGTTCAGGGTTTGAGTTTGACCTTGGCGTGACATTGGGATTTTGTTCATACACGGTAATGATGACGAGGCATATTTCAAGTACCTCCAAGTGTTGCTACTGCGTATGACCTGTGTACTGTAATTGTGATCGAGTACTTGAGTACTTATTACCTTCATGTCTTGCAACTGTGTATGACCTTCATGTGTACATACAAGTACACATAAAAATCTGAAGTAGCGAGTCCGAGAATGCACACGTCCGTATACCACGGAGCTCCAGTCAGATATATGAACTCTGATATGTTCAGTCTCAGCCCTCACTGTATCGATGCGGTGTTGGTGCGAACTTGCGCATGGTGGGGGCTTAGTGACGTAGGTGTTCGACCTTGAGATGAAATTTTGGTAATAGTTGGGAGAGATTTCATACACGGTAATGAAGATCTTGGTAGGGAACCTCCAGATGTCCTTGGTGGACTCTTGGTAGGGAACTTCCAGATGTCCTTGGCGGACTTTGAAATTTTTCTTGTCGTATGACGTTGTGTTTGAACTCAGGGTACGTTTTTGACCTTGAGATGACATTAATAATGCTCACAAGGTAGTGAAGATCTTTTGGTTGGGTACTGTTTCCAGTGTTTGTCGTATGACTTTCACGTATACTCATCCCTACAATCAAGTTTGTAAAAAGTACACACAACATTCATTGAAGACTAGTGTAGCATTCATGTGTACCTACTCATTACAAACAACTCGATACAAGATTTGTAGAGACAACACACGTCTGTACACCACAGAAATCCATTGACGAATAGGATAAGCTCTCATTTGCCTCTGGCTTAGGATCGCTCTTCTGGCGTTGCTGGTGGGTGGGGGGTATGTGTCTACTCAAGAATAATAATCAACATGTGTTACTTCACTTGTTCTTCAAGCTCGAAGACTTTTTTTTGTATGAACTTTATGTGTATACTCTCAACAAACTATTGAAACAGTACATAAAAAAACATTCAAGACAAATTCACTTTGATGTCATCATCATCAGTGACCTTCAACTTTATGTCTGGTGCATGGATGCCACTGTGTCAATGACCTCCAAATGTCCTTTTCGGATTCGAAAAATTTTCATGTTGTTTGACCTTGATGAAGGTAAAGTGTTTTTGTTTTTTCATCAGTATTCATGAGTGACCTTCATGTTTGACTTCCATATGTACTCTCACTACAAACTGTCTAGTTTCTAGAGAGTATGTACAAAAATTATTGACACTATACTTAGAATTATGTGTACTCGCAACAAACTCTTTTGTGAAACAGAACAAATGATAAATCATTGTAAACTGATGAATAGTACATTCACGTCTCATATTTGCGTCACACATCTCCACTCCATGAAACTCCAGCGATGAATGTAAGATTCAGTTCCTATTCCTGGTGCCGTTCCCTCTCTGGCTTGGCGCCCCTCTTCTAACGTAGCGAGTGCTGTGGTGAGATTATGAACACTCGACTCGTTGCGAGTTTGACGTGACTCGTAGTGAAATGAACGTCGAGTCATAAGGAAACCACAGCGATTTTACTACGTATCGTGACAGCTCACGTATCGAGTGTTCATTATCCCACCTCTAGGTCGAATGTGACGTCACACTTGATCAAGTGCCACTGAGAGGTTTCGACTTCGTCGACTTTTTCTGTCTCTCAACAAACAGTTGATCAAGTCGTAGCGAGTGCTGGTGGGGTCGAATGTGACGTCACACTTGATCAAGTGCCACTGAGAGGTTCGTTTTCTGTCTCTCAACAAACAGTTGATCAAGTATGTAGGTACATAAAAACCTATTGAAGACTAATTCATCCACCTTGACGTCATCATTAGTGACCTAGAGGTGTGTTTTTTTTTCGTCTATGTGTACTCTCAATAACAGTAAAAGTACATAAAAAATCCATAGAAGACTAATTCACTATGACGTCATCATCAGTGACCTTCAGATTGGTAATTGCATATTGCCTTTATGTGTACTCTCAACATCTCAAATAGAGACCAAACCCATTATAATATAATTCAGAGATGATCTATGAATATGATCAAAATCAGTAGAAAAATAAATCATTCCCCTCTCTGTACTACCAATGGCAAATTCCCCTCTCTGTACTACCAATGGTAATTTTTTACTAAGTTTCAAGTGCCCTTAGAGAATACCATCGTCCACTTAGACACACCTCTGAGCGCCAGTGGGTGTCATTCTTTCTCCTGTCTTCATATCATAAGTGCTGATTTTATTTCTGACCCCCCCTCCCCCTCCAACCCCAAAGTAAATACTGTTACATCTTTCACTTTATATTAAATAACGATATTCGAACTGAATAGATATATTCGTCGAAATCAGAACTCAATTACGTAAATTTCTGACAGAAACAATGATAATGTTTGAGACCTCCACAATTCTAACCTACAGTCTACATTATGTTTGGATTGACGTAACCGAAAAGAAGAGATAGTATTAAAGGTTCACGATGGAACACACACGAGTTAAGCTCAGTAACGCCATCTTCCGACAGACTATGCTAACTATGCAGTAAAATCATTTCACGACTCCATAGTTTATGATGGGAATGTTGGTACCGTATCATGGGACACATAACGATCTGACCATATATGTATCCTGATCGACTGAGATTTTTATGAATATGATTGCGAAAGCACTTAGTCTGAGAAGAAGAAGAGTATTTACAGTTGATTGAGCAATTTGCGAAATGCGTTCCCAATAGATGACGCTCAGAATTTAGGCGTGAATCAGCAGAAGAAATAAGTTTATCAGACATTTTTATCTAGTCAGGCATTACAACCTTTTGCATGAGGGCTCGTTCATACCCTTTCGAATATTCACAATTTTTCTGCGAATCGACGCTTTTAAGGCGAAAATATTGCGGAGAATGATGAACCAGCGTGTAATTTTTTTGGTAATGTAGTAATATTTAATCCCGATTACTGAAAAATTATAATATGTAATTCATAATTCATTAAAAAAATTCGGATATTCGTAGGGGTATAAACGAGCCTTTACTCTCTGTTTTCGAATGGGAAATTATGTAAAGGAACTGTCTGTGGTACCATTGTTTAAATAGAAGTGAGATAGTAAGCCAACCCTATGTGATTATTATTAATGGATTCAAATGAAGGCGACATGTAGATGGCGTCAGTGGTCTGTCCTCCAAGTCATGTCGTAACTTCAATGATCTCACCTCCAAGTCATGTCGTAACTTGATTGAAACAATGGTACAACATTAAAATCAGGGTAGCCTGAAGAACCTGCATCAAAATGACGTCAAATATTCATGTTTGTAACTAATCATGCCAGATGACACTTGAGTTTGGGTCCAATACCGATTCCACAGGTACTAACTATCTAACTTCTATTTAAACAATGGTGTAACTATAGATGAATCATTCAGTATTGGAGCACTGATCGAATACTTTTGATAATGGAACTTTTGACTTCTCTGTTGCCATTTGCAGTTATCTGATTCTGAATGTATGAACACTAGAAAATATCACTAAACCCCATTTGTTGCCAAGAATAGCAATAAATAATTCGAAAACAGTTCAAATAAATACACTACCGCTTAAGGCAAAATAGCTCGAATACTTTATATCAGTTCATTGAAATAATTATTGATGGCGCACCCTTTTTGCGAAATGCGTTCCCGCTAGATGACGCTCAGAGTTTAGGCGCAAATCCCATGAGAGACCATAGTATTTCATTTAATTTTCTTTCAAATTTGAATTGATTACGGAAGATGTCGAAAGTTGAAGTAAATTTGTCAGACATTTTCACATACGTAGGTATTCGTCAAAGGCCACATAAAGAAGGCAACTCTTTGTTTTTTATCGGAAAATGATGGAAAGAAACTTTGCCTGCTGAACGATTGAAGCATTGGGGCACTGCACAAATACGCCTATTGTTTGGATGAGTGCTTAATTCTGACGCCATTTCGGTTATTATATTCTAAAACTATGAACATGAAGGAATATCACCAAACTCAATTTTATGTCCAAAATTCGATTAATTGTGAGAAAATAGATAAAATAGATACACTAGCTCTTATGGCAAAACAAGACCTTGCAACATTACATCAGTTCAACGAAATAATTATAGGTGTCGCACCCTTCGCGCAGGTCACGAAAACGAATTGGTTTATGGGCGTTACCTGTTGCTGTTAGTAAAATTAAAAAACTTTTAAATATTTTCGTAAAGAATTGTCCAGCAGAAAGTCAATTTGTAATTATTAAAGTGTTTTGTAAGTCAATGATGCAAAAGTCACCCTTGTGATAAAAATCATAAAATGGTATGGACAACTTGAAAGGTAACTATTGAATTGTTCTTTGCATTTGAGTATTCATAATAATAATAGTGTTTTATAGGGTCATGGAACTGAATGGTATAGAAGTTTTTAGTCATAGAGAAATGGTCCAACTGAAAACCGACCACAAAAGCCGCTTTCCATTTAACATAAGAAGATCCTCAGAGCTATCCGGAGCGTATAATATGACCATGCCTTCTATTTAGTGAGGCTGCAAGCACCGGTTTACATGGCCCTTGCCCCTCGAGCACCACCCGTTTTATACGTGCATGAAGCACAAGTAGACAAAAGTCAAAACCACGAAAACACAGTTGTTGTGGAAAAGTCAGTGATAAAGTGTTGCTCCGATCTCAGAGGATTGCAGCTCTAGGGCTCAACACCCCTAAATGAAAAACGCCTAAAGAGTAGTACAAATATTAATAGCCCTAGTAAACTATGCAGGAAGCTATTAGGAATTAATGTGAAAACGTGAATCTGATAGGTAGTATGAAGTGAATAAATTAAAACGAACATATATTTTTGTTTTTAATGAATCTTCCAGGTTTTCGGAGAAACCCCCTGAGAAGCAGAGCTTGTGCGAGCAAGGGTGACCCAGGGCCTACATCTTACGTAAAAGTGAATTCCGAACCACTTTGGCTCCATGACAGATAGACCTGGGCTGTCTGGGTTCGGAGGAAAACTCTTTATGTTCACATACAAAGATAAAAAGTAAGCATTTCACAAAATTTCACCTAAGGAAAGGAGAGGTTTTAATACAATCTTGGAATATTTTATCTCTTCCGACATTTATTTATTTACGGTTGGCTCCATGACAGATGGACCTGGGCTGTCTGGGTTCGGAGGAAAACTGTTTATGTTCACATACAAAGATAAAAAGTAAGCATTTCACAAAATTTCACCTAAGGAAAGGAGAGGTTTTAATTTAATACAATTTTGGAATATTTTATCACTTCCAACATTTATTTATTTACGGGCAAGCCCAATTGAAGTATAAATTACAATTTTAAATTATAATTAACAAAAAATGAAATGTAAGGCTGAAATGCAAATTACAATATGCTGGACTTCATTTGGTAACTTATTGTAGAAAGTAATAGCATTGTCCTATGGGGAGTTTTTTATAATTTGTCATTTGGTGTAGTGGGACTATCGGAAAATCACAATTTCTTGAATTATGGTTGTGTTGCTGTGTTCACAAATAATTTGGGGTATTGCTATTGTCTTTGGGAACTTAGAGAGAAAAACATGAAAAGAGACAGTGTTGACGTAATTTGAACACATTGAAATGTATAAAATTTGTTGAAACTCACAGATTTCGGTACTGCCAGGTAATCAATTGAAAAACTTCTATGTGTGTGGTTTACACTACATGCCACCACTTGTAATATTCATATTCTTAAAATTCTTTGGAGATTCTATGTGATATACAAATATGAACAACATAAAATGTTTTTTAACAAACCCTGAAATCAGATAAAAAGAGAGCTGATGCAGGTTTTCAAATAATTTTTCGAAGAATCTCATGTTATTGTCAAACTTGTGATATTAGCCTTCTGACAGATGTTTAATTGACTTGTTTCCATTATTTGATAGTTGAAATATATTGTAAAATTCTATCTGGGGTTAATGCTAAGTATTGGTTCGCTATTTTACAGCAACTTACAATGCCTAATTCAATAATAGGTTTTTTTCTTGCAAACTCTTCATTTCAATGTAACAAATATACTATACCGATAGGATTGAGAGTTGTATCGAATGACTCAGTTTTTTCAGTTTCCAAACCTGTGAAATATCTGATATATGGGATAGTATTTTGGAGAGTTTTCTGTAGTCATAATTTGCAGACTATTCTAATTCTACAGTATGCTCTATGTTATTTATACAAAAGTATTTGAATGCCAAAATTTTATAACACAAATCGAAAACAATCACGTTTTCACTAATTTTTTTCTTTCATTTCATGTGGCCTACTCTTCACTGATGAAAGAATTGATTCTCAGGAGTACTCAGGCTGGGATGCCCTGGAGCACAAATAAACGTGCATGGTGTCCACTTTCATCTTGGCTGATGTATAATATGTAAATTATATTTTGAATATGCTGCATTTTTTTGTTATTACATGTAATACTGGTTGCCTAATCTCAGTATAGTAAATTTCAATACAAGCTTTGATTACATTAGAATGTGAAAAAATGTTAAATTAGAAATATACACGTTATTTGGTTCAATGATGTGCATTTATTATTATTATTACAAGTTATTGAGAATTTGAAGACTATTGTCTATGGGTAGATGTAGTGTGTAATTCTTAAAGAGTAGTTGGTACTGTCGTGGGGTTTTCCTTTAGTTGAAATAGCAAATACATTACCTTTTTTTTTTTGTTAAGTAGACTGTGAAAAAATTAGAAAGATAAAAATTATTGGGGATTGTAACTACCATTTATTCTGAAATTTAACCACCTGCGAGAAAACTGTATTAAATTCTCTATGAGATTGTATATTTATTAAGCAGTGATTTTTGAAGGAAACATAATAATTATACTAGACTGAATCAAAGATATACCGAATTTTTTTGTGGATTTTAATACGTCGAAAACATGTCACAATGAAAACAACTTGCTTCAGTATTTTTAATCAAAATTTAAATATACAAGTCATTGAGGATTCAGATATGAGAACTATTGTCTATGGGTATAGAAATGAGTTACCTACTTGGATTTAAAGCTTCTTTTGATTGAAAATTATTGAATAAAATGTAAATTCAAGGAAATCTATACGAGTATATGAGGGTCAATTTATCAATTTTACTTGACAAGTCACTACCAATAAAATTGTGGAATATTTTACCATTCTACACTTGTATAGATTTCATTTTCATACTCTAGAAGATTAGAACATCCAATAGACTTTGTCAAGTAGGAAATGGATTTCGAAATGACAAGTAGATCTCTTACTAGGATTAGTTGAATTGTTCTTTGCTTTTCGCCTAGCCTTGGGAAATTATTCGATTAAATCCTTTATTAATTTATACTTTTTGAGATGTGTCGATTAGACAGAGGCGGGTGAAAATATAGAATAAAATAACGACTTGAGATCAACCAACTACAAAGAACTATAAGAACATGATTATTCCCCTGAAACCATTTCTAATTGTGGATTGTTCAAAAAAATTGTGCAAGCCTGATTGTGTGATCATAGCGTATTGCCTATAGAATGTTTCATAGGCCGGTTGATTATTTCTTATTTGGATAGTCAAGGTTCGCGACAGATGCCGCAACTATCAGGCACAATAGCCAAAATCATAGGAATTTTAATGTGAACGGTTTTTGACGAAATAAATGAGAGTAGTTCGAATTTCACTACTTTTGCGATGGCATCTGATTTTGAGTAGCACAAGAATACAATTCATTTTAAATCGTTAGGTGGCGCCACTTGTAAAGACATTTGAACAAGTTTATTTGGTTTCAAAAGTTTTGTTGTGGTTTGCAAATTCGTTACTAGTTGGAAACCTCACTGAACAGTCTATGAGGAGATGCAAACTAATCTTGGACACATGATTGAACAAGAAATATTTTGCGACCTCATTACGCAATCTTTCGTAGAATACACTGAATTATTCCAGTTGAGTAGAAATCTACCACATGTGGTTACCTTGCTAGTGAATGCTACGAATAGTTCGATTTATTGCCACAGATGGCATATGTATGGCTGTATGTACTCACGGTAGACAGTATAGTTATCCATTATAAGGCTTCTGGAAAAAACATGTATGTTTGTATAAGACACGAATGGAAGCTTGTACAGTGGTACTCACCATATCAGATTGATATAAAGAGTTATTACTCCTCGGCTCATTGCTTAGGATTAGCTCTCCATTTATTCGTTGTCTATCATACAGGATCAGAATTTCAATTAGCATGTGATTGTTGAATTTATTGACCTAAGTGACATGAGTGCTAGGCATGCGCAGCCAGCTGATGACACTTTGTGTTGTAAATCAACTATTCATATCGCTTTTTCCTATTTTTCACTGGTGGTGGTAGATGGTTGTTAATGCATGGTTATTTTGTAGGTAATTGTATTTGTAGGTAATTTCAATTGGATCAGCATGGCCATGAAGTAGTATGGTAGGTGGTATTGAATGTTAGTGGAGTATTGTCAAACATTCAAGTCACTACGAAATTCAAGAACCTTCAACAATTGTTTAAATAGAAGTAACTACTACAATTTCAATTATTATTGGATTCAAATGAAGGCGACATGTAGATGGCGTTAGTAGTATGGCCTCCAAATCATGTCATAACTCGATTGAAACAATAGTACAGCATTTAATAATATTAATTGAAATTATTCTATTTAAACAATTGTTGAAGGTTCTTGAATTTCATATAAGTTATCCATAATCAAAAAAAACTTTTGTGAACGTGCGGAAAAAGTTTCAATAAAAGTGTCATAGATGGCACCCGACTCTTTATGCGCTACTCTGCTGAAGGAAAGCGCACTTTTGATTATGGATAACTTATATGAAATTCAAGAACCTTCAACAATTGTTTAAATAGAAGTAACTACTATAATTTCAATTAATATTATTAAATGCTGTACTATTGTTTCAATCGAGTTATGACATGATTTGGAGACCATACTACTAACGCCATCTACATGTCGCCTTCATTTGAATCCAATAATAATTGAAATTGTAGTAGTTACTTCTATTTAAACAATTGTTGAAGGTTCTTGAATTTCGTAGTGACTTGAATGTTTGACAATACTCCACTAACATTCAATACCACCTACCATACTACTTCATGGCCATGCTGATCCAATTAAAATTACCTACAAATACAATTACCTACAAAATAACCATGCATTAACAACCATCTACCACCACCAGTGAAAAATAGGAAAAAGCGATATGAATAGTTGATTTACAACACAAAGTGTCATCAGCTGGCTGCGCATGCCTAGCACTCATGTCACTTAGGTCAATAAATTCAACAATCACATGCTAATTGAAATTCTGATCCTGTATGATAGACAACGAATAAATGGAGAGCTAATCCTAAGCAATGAGCCGAGGAGTAATAACTCTTTATATCAATCTGATATGGTGAGTACCACTGTACAAGCTTCCATTCGTGTCTTATACAAACATACATGTTTTTTCCAGAAGCCTTATAATGGATAACTATACTGTCTACCGTGAGTACATACAGCCATACATATGCCATCTGTGGCAATAAATCGAACTATTCGTAGCATTCACTAGCAAGGTAACCACATGTGGTAGATTTCTACTCAACTGGAATAATTCAGTGTATTCTACGAAAGATTGCGTAATGAGGTCGCAAAATATTTCTTGTTCAATCATGTGTCCAAGATTAGTTTGCATCTCCTCATAGACTGTTCAGTGCGGTTTCCAACTAGTAACGAATTTGCAAACCACAACAAAACTTTTGAAACCAAATAAACTTGTTCAAATGTCTTTACAAGTGGCGCCACCTAACGATTTAAAATGAATTGTATTCTTGTGCTACTCAAAATCAGATGCCATCGCAAAAGTAGTGAAATTCGAACTACTCTCATTTATTTCGTCAAAAACCGTTCACATTAAAATTCCTATGATTTTGGCTATTGTGCCTGATAGTTGCGGCATCTGTCGCGAACCTTGACTATCCAAATAAGAAATAATCAACCGGCCTATGAAACATTCTATAGGCAATACGCTATGATCACACAATCAGGCTTGCACAATTTTTTTGAACAATCCACAATTAGAAATGGTTTCAGGGGAATAATCATGTTCTTATAGTTCTTTGTAGTTGGTTGATCTCAAGTCGTTATTTTATTCTATATTTTCACCCGCCTCTGTCTAATCGACACATCTCAAAAAGTATAAATTAATAAAGGATTTAATCGAATAATTTCCCAAGGCTAGGCGAAAAGCAAAGAACAATTCAACTAATCCTAGTAAGAGATCTACTTGTCATTTCGAAATCCATTTCCTACTTGACAAAGTCTATTGGATGTTCTAATCTTCTAGAGTATGAAAATGAAATCTATACAAGTGTAGAATGGTAAAATATTCCACAATTTTATTGGTAGTGACTTGTCAAGTAAAATTGATAAATTGACCCTCATATACTCGTATAGATTTCCTTGAATTTACATTTTATTCAATAATTTTCAATCAAAAGAAGCTTTAAATCCAAGTAGGTAACTCATTTCTATACCCATAGACAATAGTTCTCATATCTGAATCCTCAATGACTTGTATATTTAAATTTTGATTAAAAATACTGAAGCAAGTTGTTTTCATTGTGACATGTTTTCGACGTATTAAAATCCACAAAAAAATTCGGTATATCTTTGATTCAGTCTAGTATAATTATTATGTTTCCTTCAAAAATCACTGCTTAATAAATATACAATCTCATAGAGAATTTAATACAGTTTTCTCGCAGGTGGTTAAATTTCAGAATAAATGGTAGTTACAATCCCCAATAATTTTTATCTTTCTAATTTTTTCACAGTCTACTTAACAAAAAAAAAAAGGTAATGTATTTGCTATTTCAACTAAAGGAAAACCCCACGACAGTACCAACTACTCTTTAAGAATTACACACTACATCTACCCATAGACAATAGTCTTCAAATTCTCAATAACTTGTAATAATAATAATAAATGCACATCATTGAACCAAATAACGTGTATATTTCTAATTTAACATTTTTTCACATTCTAATGTAATCAAAGCTTGTATTGAAATTTACTATACTGAGATTAGGCAACCAGTATTACATGTAATAACAAAAAAATGCAGCATATTCAAAATATAATTTACATATTATACATCAGCCAAGATGAAAGTGGACACCATGCACGTTTATTTGTGCTCCAGGGCATCCCAGCCTGAGTACTCCTGAGAATCAATTCTTTCATCAGTGAAGAGTAGGCCACATGAAATGAAAGAAAAAAATTAGTGAAAACGTGATTGTTTTCGATTTGTGTTATAAAATTTTGGCATTCAAATACTTTTGTATAAATAACATAGAGCATACTGTAGAATTAGAATAGTCTGCAAATTATGACTACAGAAAACTCTCCAAAATACTATCCCATATATCAGATATTTCACAGGTTTGGAAACTGAAAAAACTGAGTCATTCGATACAACTCTCAATCCTATCGGTATAGTATATTTGTTACATTGAAATGAAGAGTTTGCAAGAAAAAAACCTATTATTGAATTAGGCATTGTAAGTTGCTGTAAAATAGCGAACCAATACTTAGCATTAACCCCAGATAGAATTTTACAATATATTTCAACTATCAAATAATGGAAACAAGTCAATTAAACATCTGTCAGAAGGCTAATATCACAAGTTTGACAATAACATGAGATTCTTCGAAAAATTATTTGAAAACCTGCATCAGCTCTCTTTTTATCTGATTTCAGGGTTTGTTAAAAAACATTTTATGTTGTTCATATTTGTATATCACATAGAATCTCCAAAGAATTTTAAGAATATGAATATTACAAGTGGTGGCATGTAGTGTAAACCACACACATAGAAGTTTTTCAATTGATTACCTGGCAGTACCGAAATCTGTGAGTTTCAACAAATTTTATACATTTCAATGTGTTCAAATTACGTCAACACTGTCTCTTTTCATGTTTTTCTCTCTAAGTTCCCAAAGACAATAGCAATACCCCAAATTATTTGTGAACACAGCAACACAACCATAATTCAAGAAATTGTGATTTTCCGATAGTCCCACTACACCAAATGACAAATTATAAAAAACTCCCCATAGGACAATGCTATTACTTTCTACAATAAGTTACCAAATGAAGTCCAGCATATTGTAATTTGCATTTCAGCCTTACATTTCATTTTTTGTTAATTATAATTTAAAATTGTAATTTATACTTCAATTGGGCTTGCCCGTAAATAAATAAATGTTGGAAGTGATAAAATATTCCAAAATTGTATTAAATTAAAACCTCTCCTTTCCTTAGGTGAAATTTTGTGAAATGCTTACTTTTTATCTTTGTATGTGAACATAAACAGTTTTCCTCCGAACCCAGACAGCCCAGGTCCATCTGTCATGGAGCCAACCGTAAATAAATAAATGTCGGAAGTGATAAAATATTCCAAGATTGTATTAAAACCTCTCCTTTCCTTAGGTGAAATTTTGTGAAATGCTTACTTTTTATCTTTGTATGTGAACATAAAGAGTTTTCCTCCGAACCCAGACAGCCCAGGTCTATCTGTCATGGAGCCAAAGTGGTTCGGAATTCACTTTTACGTAAGATGTAGGCCCTGGGTCACCCTTGCTCGCACAAGCTCTGCTTCTCAGGGGGTTTCTCCGAAAACCTGGAAGATTCATTAAAAACAAAAATATATGTTCGTTTTAATTTATTCACTTCATACTACCTATCAGATTCACGTTTTCACATTAATTCCTAATAGCTTCCTGTATAGTTTACTAGGGCTATTAATATTTGTACTACTCTTTAGGCGTTTTTCATTTAGGGGTGTTGAGCCCTAGAGCTGCAATCCTCAAAGATCGGAGCAACACTTTATCACTGACTTTTCCACAACAACTGTGTTTTCGTGGTTTTGACTTTTGTCTACTTGTGCTTCATGCACGTATAAAACGGGTGGTGCTCGAGGGGCAAGGGCCATGTAAACCGGTGCTTGCAGCCTCACTAAATAGAAGGCATGGTCATATTATACGCTCCGGATAGCTCTGAGGATCTTCTTATGTTAAATGGAAAGCGGCTTTTGTGGTCGGTTTTCAGTTGGACCATTTCTCTATGACTAAAAACTTCTATACCATTCAGTTCCATGACCCTATAAAACACTATTATTATTATGAATACTCAAATGCAAAGAACAATTCAATAGTTACCTTTCAAGTTGTCCATACCATTTTATGATTTTTATCACAAGGGTGACTTTTGCATCATTGACTTACAAAACACTTTAATAATTACAAATTGACTTTCTGCTGGACAATTCTTTACGAAAATATTTAAAAGTTTTTTAATTTTACTAACAGCAACAGGTAACGCCCATAAACCAATTCGTTTTCGTGACCTGCGCGAAGGGTGCGACACCTATAATTATTTCGTTGAACTGATGTAATGTTGCAAGGTCTTGTTTTGCCATAAGAGCTAGTGTATCTATTTTATCTATTTTCTCACAATTAATCGAATTTTGGACATAAAATTGAGTTTGGTGATATTCCTTCATGTTCATAGTTTTAGAATATAATAACCGAAATGGCGTCAGAATTAAGCACTCATCCAAACAATAGGCGTATTTGTGCAGTGCCCCAATGCTTCAATCGTTCAGCAGGCAAAATTTCTTTCCATCATTTTCCGATAAAAAACAAAGAGTTGCCTTCTTTATGTGGCCTTTGACGAATACCTACGTATGTGAAAATGTCTGACAAATTTACTTCAACTTTCGACATCTTCCGTAATCAATTCAAATTTGAAAGAAAATTAAATGAAATACTATGGTCTCTCATGGGATTTGCGCCTAAACTCTGAGCGTCATCTAGCGGGAACGCATTTCGCAAAAAGGGTGCGCCATCAATAATTATTTCAATGAACTGATATAAAGTATTCGAGCTATTTTGCCTTAAGCGGTAGTGTATTTATTTGAACTGTTTTCGAATTATTTATTGCTATTCTTGGCAACAAATGGGGTTTAGTGATATTTTCTAGTGTTCATACATTCAGAATCAGATAACTGCAAATGGCAACAGAGAAGTCAAAAGTTCCATTATCAAAAGTATTCGATCAGTGCTCCAATACTGAATGATTCATCTATAGTTACACCATTGTTTAAATAGAAGTTAGATAGTTAGTACCTGTGGAATCGGTATTGGACCCAAACTCAAGTGTCATCTGGCATGATTAGTTACAAACATGAATATTTGACGTCATTTTGATGCAGGTTCTTCAGGCTACCCTGATTTTAATGTTGTACCATTGTTTCAATCAAGTTACGACATGACTTGGAGGTGAGATCATTGAAGTTACGACATGACTTGGAGGACAGACCACTGACGCCATCTACATGTCGCCTTCATTTGAATCCATTAATATTAATCACATAGGGTTGGCTTACTATCCCACTTCTATTTAAACAATGGTACCACAGACAGTTCCTTTACATAATTTCCCATTCGAAAACAGAGAGTAAAGGCTCGTTTATACCCCTACGAATATCCGAATTTTTTTAATGAATTATGAATTACATATTATAATTTTTCAGTAATCGGGATTAAATATTACTACATTACCAAAAAAATTACACGCTGGTTCATCATTCTCCGCAATATTTTCGCCTTAAAAGCGTCGATTCGCAGAAAAATTGTGAATATTCGAAAGGGTATGAACGAGCCCTCATGCAAAAGGTTGTAATGCCTGACTAGATAAAAATGTCTGATAAACTTATTTCTTCTGCTGATTCACGCCTAAATTCTGAGCGTCATCTATTGGGAACGCATTTCGCAAATTGCTCAATCAACTGTAAATACTCTTCTTCTTCTCAGACTAAGTGCTTTCGCAATCATATTCATAAAAATCTCAGTCGATCAGGATACATATATGGTCAGATCGTTATGTGTCCCATGATACGGTACCAACATTCCCATCATAAACTATGGAGTCGTGAAATGATTTTACTGCATAGTTAGCATAGTCTGTCGGAAGATGGCGTTACTGAGCTTAACTCGTGTGTGTTCCATCGTGAACCTTTAATACTATCTCTTCTTTTCGGTTACGTCAATCCAAACATAATGTAGACTGTAGGTTAGAATTGTGGAGGTCTCAAACATTATCATTGTTTCTGTCAGAAATTTACGTAATTGAGTTCTGATTTCGACGAATATATCTATTCAGTTCGAATATCGTTATTTAATATAAAGTGAAAGATGTAACAGTATTTACTTTGGGGTTGGAGGGGGAGGGGGGGTCAGAAATAAAATCAGCACTTATGATATGAAGACAGGAGAAAGAATGACACCCACTGGCGCTCAGAGGTGTGTCTAAGTGGACGATGGTATTCTCTAAGGGCACTTGAAACTTAGTAAAAAATTACCATTGGTAGTACAGAGAGGGGAATTTGCCATTGGTAGTACAGAGAGGGGAATGATTTATTTTTCTACTGATTTTGATCATATTCATAGATCATCTCTGAATTATATTATAATGGGTTTGGTCTCTATTTGAGATGTTGAGAGTACACATAAAGGCAATATGCAATTACCAATCTGAAGGTCACTGATGATGACGTCATAGTGAATTAGTCTTCTATGGATTTTTTATGTACTTTTACTGTTATTGAGAGTACACATAGACGAAAAAAAAACACACCTCTAGGTCACTAATGATGACGTCAAGGTGGATGAATTAGTCTTCAATAGGTTTTTATGTACCTACATACTTGATCAACTGTTTGTTGAGAGACAGAAAACGAACCTCTCAGTGGCACTTGATCAAGTGTGACGTCACATTCGACCCCACCAGCACTCGCTACGACTTGATCAACTGTTTGTTGAGAGACAGAAAAAGTCGACGAAGTCGAAACCTCTCAGTGGCACTTGATCAAGTGTGACGTCACATTCGACCTAGAGGTGGGATAATGAACACTCGATACGTGAGCTGTCACGATACGTAGTAAAATCGCTGTGGTTTCCTTATGACTCGACGTTCATTTCACTACGAGTCACGTCAAACTCGCAACGAGTCGAGTGTTCATAATCTCACCACAGCACTCGCTACGTTAGAAGAGGGGCGCCAAGCCAGAGAGGGAACGGCACCAGGAATAGGAACTGAATCTTACATTCATCGCTGGAGTTTCATGGAGTGGAGATGTGTGACGCAAATATGAGACGTGAATGTACTATTCATCAGTTTACAATGATTTATCATTTGTTCTGTTTCACAAAAGAGTTTGTTGCGAGTACACATAATTCTAAGTATAGTGTCAATAATTTTTGTACATACTCTCTAGAAACTAGACAGTTTGTAGTGAGAGTACATATGGAAGTCAAACATGAAGGTCACTCATGAATACTGATGAAAAAACAAAAACACTTTACCTTCATCAAGGTCAAACAACATGAAAATTTTTCGAATCCGAAAAGGACATTTGGAGGTCATTGACACAGTGGCATCCATGCACCAGACATAAAGTTGAAGGTCACTGATGATGATGACATCAAAGTGAATTTGTCTTGAATGTTTTTTTATGTACTGTTTCAATAGTTTGTTGAGAGTATACACATAAAGTTCATACAAAAAAAAGTCTTCGAGCTTGAAGAACAAGTGAAGTAACACATGTTGATTATTATTCTTGAGTAGACACATACCCCCCACCCACCAGCAACGCCAGAAGAGCGATCCTAAGCCAGAGGCAAATGAGAGCTTATCCTATTCGTCAATGGATTTCTGTGGTGTACAGACGTGTGTTGTCTCTACAAATCTTGTATCGAGTTGTTTGTAATGAGTAGGTACACATGAATGCTACACTAGTCTTCAATGAATGTTGTGTGTACTTTTTACAAACTTGATTGTAGGGATGAGTATACGTGAAAGTCATACGACAAACACTGGAAACAGTACCCAACCAAAAGATCTTCACTACCTTGTGAGCATTATTAATGTCATCTCAAGGTCAAAAACGTACCCTGAGTTCAAACACAACGTCATACGACAAGAAAAATTTCAAAGTCCGCCAAGGACATCTGGAAGTTCCCTACCAAGAGTCCACCAAGGACATCTGGAGGTTCCCTACCAAGATCTTCATTACCGTGTATGAAATCTCTCCCAACTATTACCAAAATTTCATCTCAAGGTCGAACACCTACGTCACTAAGCCCCCACCATGCGCAAGTTCGCACCAACACCGCATCGATACAGTGAGGGCTGAGACTGAACATATCAGAGTTCATATATCTGACTGGAGCTCCGTGGTATACGGACGTGTGCATTCTCGGACTCGCTACTTCAGATTTTTATGTGTACTTGTATGTACACATGAAGGTCATACACAGTTGCAAGACATGAAGGTGATAAGTACTCAAGTACTCGATCACAATTACAGTACACAGGTCATACGCAGTAGCAACACTTGGAGGTACTTGAAATATGCCTCGTCATCATTACCGTGTATGAACAAAATCCCAATGTCACGCCAAGGTCAAACTCAAACCCTGAACACTACAAAAAATCTACATCAAGGTCAAACAACTACCAAATTATAAAGTAATTTCAATGACATCTCGAGGTCATTGCCACACAGTAGCGCCCATCTCCACCACTACTCGAAACGTTAAAAGAGTGGTAAAATAAAAGCCTACATGTGTTGATAATTAATCTTCAATAGTTTCAAAAGTAAGGGAAACTTTGATCAGTATACCCAGTAGACACCCTCACACCAACCACCCACATGGTCAAAAAATGGATCTCAAGCCAGACAGAAATAAGAGTTTAAATTCGTCGCTGGTTTTCTGCGGTGTACAGACGTGAATTATCTCTGCAAATATCTGTAAAAGACACATGATTGTCCCATGTACTCTTACAAACTAGACAGTTTATAGTAACTACACACGGAAGTCACACATGAAGATGAAGTATAGGCACGGATTAACTTCTCTTGCTGACTGCTCGACTGCTAGGTATACAACTTCTGATTTCATATCACCATACCCACTTCTTTTATAATAGATAGTGAACCACCCCCACAACAGACTTATGCACCGCGTGTGCGATGCAAAGCACCCACCATGCGTGAGTTTGCATTGCATCGATAGATGACAGAGAGTAAATGGTAGTCGCTACATAGCCGCAACGTATGGGTGTGTGACGTCAGCGGACCTACTCCATCGTGTCGAGAGCGAGAACCTGACACACATCAGTGAATCGTCGTGCGCATAGCGCTGACGTCACGCGACCTCTCCCCCCACCACCATTGCAAGGTATACATCACAGGAGAGGAATCAGAGCTAACATATCCGGCTGGATCTCCGTGGTGTGCAGACGTGTACCTTCTCCATACTCTGGTATAGATTTTCATGTGTACTCCACAAATGAGAATCATACACAGTAGCTGTAGTAGGTATACATGCAGGTCATGCAAGACATGGAGGCAAAAAAAAATATGTGTACTTACAAAAAGTACTTGTCCGTGTATGAAAAAAATTCCAAGTCATCACAATGTCATCTCAAGGTCAAACACAAACCCTGAACACCTCTCCCAACAATATAAATCAAGGTCAAACACAAAATTTCAAAGGCATCTCTAGGGCATGCCAAGGTCATAGACCTACACAAAGGTACCTATGCACCAAGGTCATCCCTGAAGGTCACCACAAGGTCAACGATGACGTCATAGTGGTGGGGGGAGGCCCAGAACCGGCTCAAATCTCCTACTTATTTTATTTCAACATACAAAACATTCCATGAAAATCCTCTAATTATTATTAATATTAATGTTGAAAACAATTTGTTGCATTCTGCAAATGCGTCAGAATAGCCGGTCCAGAGTAGTTAGTTGGTGGTAACTGGCTGTTAAGAGTAACACTCGTAGATTGCAAAGTGCATGAAGATGACGGAGACGGCATTGGTTGCAAGTTGCCAGTACATGAAAGAATTTTATTCGAGATGGTTTTCTTCTGTTCTACGGAGTCCTCCAAATAACTCTCAGCAACAATGAAATGTACATTTAATAACGATAAATTGACATATTTTACTTTCCCGCACTAGTGCTGGAAAGCGAGTTTTCCCGCACTAGTGCGGGAAAGTGACACTTTCTAAACTAAAATGAGTGCGGGAAAGTGGGTTAAAATGCACGGTCGTAGAAAAATGTATTTTCATATGCTTTATGAATTAAATTATCTTGACACACGCCTATCATTTTTTACTATTATTTTAATTTCAGATAAAACAGGTGGTACTTATCAGCATAAAAAAACACTCGCATAAATAACCGACACGAATCTATATCTATACCGGTTCGTTTGAGCAAATTTTATTTGGAGTAGGGAGACATCAAACGCATGCGTCATTTTATGTGTATCAGCAGTGAGGACTCTAGGCACATGAAAAATAATTAACTTGTAAGTGTCCTCACTGTGTGCACACTAGAAAACAAAGGGTTAATGGACAAGAATCGCCTGACAATGATACCTTGGAGCACTTCTTTTCTAATAAACTCACAGAAGTAGGCACATTTACCTTCACCTTGACCAATGAAAACGAAATATTCGAGAAGCTACTGTCTATAAAATCGAATGCTATAGGGGTTGATGGAGTTAGTATCAAGATGATTTTACACTGTTGCCCTTTCATCCTACCCTATATCGAACATATTTTCAATTTTGGTATACAGAACAAAGTGTACCCTGAAATTTGGAAGAAATCTAATGTAATCCCCCTGGCCAAAAATGCCAAGCCTGCTGGACTGAACGATTTGCGTCCAATTAGTATTCTGTGTGCCTTATCGAAATGTTTCGAAAAAATCATGGATACGCAAATCCGTTCTCATCTTGATGAGTTCTCCATATTACCTAGCACACAATCCGGGTTTCGGAAAGGACTCAGCTGTACTACAGCATTGTTAAAGGTGACTGATGATATACTCGCTGACCTAGATAACGATGAACTGTGTACTCTCGTATTGGTTGATTACTCCAAGGCCTTCGATAAAATCAACCACCAACTTTTACTGGCCATTTTGCATTTCATAGGATTTTTCGATAATGCCGTGGAAGTAATCAAACAATATCTATCTGAAAGAGTTCAGTCTGTGATGTTCAAGGGGATCCTTTCTCACCCAGCCATAATAAAAAGAGGTGTGCCCCAAGGATCAGTCCTTGGGCCACTTCTATACACTATCTATACCTCTCAATTTCACAAACACATTCGATATTTTTCTGTTCATTACTACGCGGACGACACGCAACTGTACATGCCCTTTAAAGAGAGCGATATTCATCTGGCCTGTGACCATATGAACTCTGATCTTCATACTTTGAATTCTTTATCTAAGAAGTTTTGTTTGGCGATAAATCCTATTAAGTCGAAAGCCATGCTATTTGGACGCAAAGGAGCACGTGAAAGAAACAGGCATAATTTAAACCTATTTCTTGACAACGCTCCATTGACACTATCAAGTTGTGAGAGAAATCTTGGGCTCATATTGGATGACGAATTGAAATTTACTCAGCACGTATCTTTCGCTATCAAAAAAGCATTCAGCAACCTGAAGCTCATTTATTCTAATCGACATATACTAACTAAAAAATGTAAGATTACACTTTGCGAATCACTTGTCCTTTCCCACCTTAATTACGCTGACTGTGTATATGGCCCTGCTCTACTGCAATCTGACAGTCGTCGACTTCAACTGATACAAAATTCTTGTGTCAGGCTTATATGTGGTCTTCGCCGACGAAGTCACGTATCGTCTGCAATCTCTGAAATAGGTTGGTTGGATATGAAACAAAGGCGCTCACTACATTTTTGTTCTCTTGTACAAAAAATCATGTTGTCAAAAAAACCGCGATATCTTTATAACAAGGTGGGATTTCGCTCACAAATTCACGATGTGAATATCCGTCTAAAAAATCAGTTGACAATTCCACGCCATAAAACTTCTCTTTTCAAGTCATCCTTCTCCTACAATATTGCAAAAATTTATAATTGTATACCAACCGAAATAAGAAGTATTTCTTCATTACCATTTAAAAAGTTAGTCACTGAACTTATAGCAAATAATCAGTTAATTGTAGGTTAGTTCGTAGTAGTTGGAAGTACATATATTTTTCTATAAATCATAATGTTGATAAAATAAACTTGGATCTGTATTATTCAATAGCTTGTAATTTTTAGGGAATTCTGTATTGGTTTTCATTTTCACTGGGTTGAGTGGAAGAGCGCGTCCTCTCGGTAACTTATCTTACCGTCAAGACCGAACTCTGCCTTTTGTCGTCAAACTCCATAACCTCTGAATCTCACAATTGTGTAAAATGTAATACATGTAGTTTGAGGCAATAAAATCAATTATTATTATTATTAATCTCTTCTGATGTGTCATTCTGTTAAGATGAATATGGGGTACTATTATCGTCCAATATTATTTCATTTTCTTAGAAAATATTTCTGAAGTTTCCTGAATAATCGTTTCATTCATTATCACTGCAAATTCTGCTTGTTTGTCATCATTCCATCAGCTTTCATTTCATTCATAGTCTCTGAAGTTTTGTTCAGCCTCATTTCTGTTTTCTAACAGGTGGATTGATCATCTGTAGCTGTCTGGAAATATCGTTCTCAATTCATTCTTTCAGGATTCATCGGCCCACATACGTCCGAATGAAGGATATGTTCAGATTTCATGTGACAGATGCTCCTGAAAGAAAGTCGGTTTCTTTTCCTTACAAACAAGTATCACGATTTTCTTTAACAGATTGAGATTTGAGCATTTATACTGTCAACACTTTTTGCTACTGGTGCATAGTCATTACCAAAATGTTTCTCTTGGAATCCATGTACCCAAATTTGCTGTGCCACTCAATTATTTTGTATAGCTATCTGCCAATGCACGAAATGTCCAAGAGGCTGAGGTGCAGCTGGTGATAGGACCAGCATCCGAAAGGAAACAAAAATAGCTATCTGCCACTGATATTCTTCAGTTTCTTCTTTATTTCTATTGTTTTTCCTCGTTGCATGATCATGATCATAATTTTGTTAAGTTTCTTTCATTCCGTCTTGATTATCAACAGTTTCTTCTTGTCTTTTATTACGCAAACTTCCTGTTCCATCTTCTACCTATATGATTATTTTTCGCTCTTTTTATTCTGCTCATCTTCTGTTGAGAACGTCATCAAATTTGAAATGTGAGCATGTGATTAATGTACGTTACTGCATTCCATAATTTCTAAGCATTTCTTCTATAGCACACCATTCTCATTTCTGTGGCTCTCAGATCTAGTTTCTTGGATTTTGGTAAATTATGTACCCATGCTTTGAATCCAAATATTTTCAGCAATCTGAGTTCATTCCTATTCAAATGACCGAACCTTTGGTGCCATAGGTCCTGTCTTATAAGATCACTCTTACCATTCGGTGAAAATTCTATAGTATACTACAGTAGTTGGTACAACATTTTACTTCGAAAATGTTTTCCTTATTCCACTTTATTTTGTTAAACAACAGACATTAGTAAAATTGACAGCCTTTTGAAGTCCATTGTTCCAATTTCACTCAAAATACGGACTGCACTTTCCTTCAGAGTGAACAATCGATAGGCTTCAGTAGAATTTGTCCGGTGCATTATACAATACTTCACATGTCAGTGGAAACATCCAAAATGATAGTTTGAATTTTTTTGCAACACTTTTGGGAAGATGTGCAGAGCGTATAATATATTCATGCAAGTTTTGATGACAAGGCATTCATGTGAGTGTTCCATTTCAGACTACTTTGCATATAATATATAATAATAATAATAATATTTATTTACCACAAAAATTTATACATAAAATTTCAGTTGAATATTAAAGAATGTAAATAAACACAGAGAAGATCCACAAAGGCTAACCTGCGCGTGGATCACTATGGTTATTCTACAATTTTAAATTTTAAATTGAGTATTGTGCAATTTGTATTCAGATAATAAATTTACGAAACATTGATAAAATATTTGAATGCAATAAAAAAGATAGTAATTAAAAACATACCAAAAATTGTCAAAAATAATAATAAAACATAATCATATACATATTAAAATACTAAAATCTGAAGATCTCGGTAATAATTATTAAAACACAGTCACATACATATTTGACATGCTACATGGAATTAAAAAGAGAGAGTCACGGTAATTAATATAATAATAATAATAAAAATAACAATAGTTACACATAAGTAGATACGACGTTAGAACATGGATAGATTTCAATTTGCGTTTTTGAGGTCTATTAAACAGTGTATCTCATTTCTTGATTTCATATTAATCCATTTCTTGGCTTCCTGTTTGAATAGGGATAATGAGTTGAGATTCTTAATTTCGGTTGGAATTTTATTAAAAAGTTTAGGAGCCAGAAAGACATGACATCTTTGTCCAATAGTCTTGGTCATCTTAGGTACATCTAAAGCTTCCTTCTTATATCGGGTGTTGTATATATGATGAACGTGTTTGCTTGATGAAATATATTTTCGTTGGTGTACCAAGAGTGTGAGGAAAAACGTTTGACGTATATCAAAGAACCCTGATTCCCTATAGAGATCATTACTTGAATAGTCACGTTTTTTTCCGAGTATGATTTTTATGAGCCATTTCTGTAGCGTTTCAAGATTTTTCAGATAATTGTTAGTGGCTCCACCCCATGCAATGATTCCATAATTAATGTGTGTTTGGACAAGTGTATAATACATGATTCGAAGATGGTGGATATCAAAAAAGCGTTTCAAATATTTAAATTTACTCAGAAAAAAACGGAGTTTTTTTATTAAATTACAGATGTGAGTACCCCACCTCAGATGACTATCTATTGTGATGCCGAGATATCTAACTGTTCTGTTTTCCATCAGAAGCATAGATTGGTTTTCAATTTTAACTTCAATTTGGTGGAAATTTGGTAGGTTTGGTTCATAACTGGTCAGTGGTAAGTATACTGTTTTTTTAACATTGACTGTCAGAAGTTTACTACTGAAGAACCTGAATAAAACTGGTATTGCATTTTGAATTTTCTCTTTCAGAGTTTTCCAGTCTCGATCTTTGAAGAAAACAACCGTGTCATCAGCAAAACCAGTTATATCTCCAGGAATGGGTAAGTTAAACATTTCATTGATATAAAGTATGAAAAGAATAGGTCCTAAAACTGTACCCTGTGGAACTCCATATTGTATAGTTTTATTGTTACTGCGGGTGTTATCTATTTGTACACATTGTTGTCGATTATTCAAATAGCTATTTATTAAATTTCTCGATTGTCCCCTAAAACCAATATTTTCAAGAGATTTCATCAAATTTGGATGGCTCACGGTATCGAAGGCTTTTGCTAAATCGATAAAGACACAAATGGCCGGTTCCTTAGAGTCTACCGCTGAGTAAGTCTTTTTAATTAAGTCAGCAATTGCATCTTGTGTAGATTTACCCTCCATAAACCCATATTGATTTTCTGAAATTAATTTGTACTTCTGTACAAAGCTGATAATTCGTTTTTTTATGATTTTTTCTATTATTTTACTGATATTTGAAAGAACTGAAATAGGTCTGTAATTTGTAAGTGAACTTTTATTTCCTGACTTATAGAGGGGTTTCACTACAGCAATTTTCAATATTTCTGGAAATATTCCACTTTCTAAGACTAAATTTACGATTCTTTCAATAGGATGAATTAAGTGGTTAATGCATTTCTTTATTGTCTCTGCTCCGATTCCGTCCAGTCCTGGGGCCTTATTTGATTTCAGTTCTTTTATAACCTGCCTTATTTCACCCTCATCTGTTGACCCCAAGTATAATGTATTCGGAATTCTATGTGTGTGGAATTGTTGATCTGTTTTTGTTATTTTATTAGCAAGGTTTGTACCGATATTGATGAAATAGTCATTGAATGATTCTGATATAATAAAAGGGTCTGTTTGAGTTTCATTATCTACTTCTATTTCTTTGATCTTATTGACTGATTCTTTCCTTTGCAGTCTTTTAACACAGTTCCACATGTGTTTGGGACAATTCTTATTTTTATTGATCTCTCTTTTATAATAATCTGCCTTACTTTTATTAATAAGAGCATCTAGAGTGTTTCTATATATTTTAAATTCATTTTTTAAGTTTAAGTTATCTGGTTTTTTTTGGAGTTTTTTGTACATTTAATTTTTTTTATTTACAGATTTCACAAGTCCATCAGTTATCCAGGGACTCCTTTTCTGTTTTTTTCTGCTAATAGTGATTGTTTTACTACTTTGTTCTATATGTTCTTTTAAGTTATTAATAAACGATTCCGTAACAAAATTTATTTCGTTGGATGTGAACATTTCCGTCCATGTTTCCAGGGCTATTCTTTTATTTAATTCATCATAATTAATATATGTTTTATGACATATATTTAATTTTGATTTTTCTTTTTCAGATTGAAGCTTACATTGCAGAATTTCCGAGTAATGGTCCGAGAGGGAGGATTTCAACACTATTGGAATGAAGTCCTCATATATTTCCTTAGTTTTTATAAAAATATGATCAAGACAGCTGCTGCTTTGACCTTGTTCACGAGTTGCCTCGTTAATCATTGAAATATATCCATGTTCTTCCATGCAATTTAAATATTCTTCCCTATCATCATTCTCTTTTAGGAGATCGATATTTATATCACCCAGTACAATATTAATAGCCTTATTATTATTACAAGTTTCCAAATAATTATTCAAGTCGAGATTGAAGTTATTGACATCTGTAGAAGGTGATCTATATATGGATACAATTTTGAAAGTTTTACCATTAACTTCAAGAGATAATTCAATTGCATGTACACCCCCAAGTCGAGAGGTGTTGTTTGATAATATTTCGTTTAGAGTTTCCATCTTAGTTTCATTATTGTTGGGGTATGGATTATTGTCTTTCACAGATATTGCAGTAAAAGTTATTTGCTGGATTTATAAAATCAACGATTTTACTGTTTATGATCAAATGATTTCTGTCATTAGCATAGGCTACAAGTTGGGTAGAGAACTGCCTCGTTTGTTCTAAGAGATCGTTAACGTTTATAAGAGATAAGGTTGATGCCAGAATGGCATCCTGGGGAACTTCCATATTTACTAGTTTCAAGTCAGAAATAAAACCATCACATTCTACTTGCTGAAACCGATCTCCCAAGTACCAGACAAAACATTGGAGAGCTATTCTCCTGACACCGTTTCTCTATAATTTATGGAGGAGAACTTCATGATCAACTCAGTCGAAAGCTTTGGAGAAGTTAATAAATAATCATAGTGCCACTTTTTTCGTATCCAAAGCTTTAGTTACCTCATCAATAAGCTCACACAGAATGAACTTTTTTCCCATGTTAAAAACTGTGTAATTTTCAATTTATAATTCACGTATATTATCTTTTTTATCTATTACGTTTATTTTCAGTTACCGGAATATGGTATTTTAGAAAGTGTCCATCTTCCCAAAACTACCCAAAGCGCAGATCCTGCTTCCCTCTTATCTATGGATAGGTACGAAGGAGCCGGTATTACTATCACCCCAGTAAAACCAATGCAGAAGTGGAAAGTTTCTTTCAAAGGAAAAATGAGGCGAGTATTCCAAAGCAAAATTGACATATGTATTGACGAATGGCTTTAATTTATATTAACAAACACTACTATAAAGATATGACATGTATTTAATAAAATGAAGCACACGATTTTTATAAAACGTCAATAATATCCATATACCGGGTGGCTACGGAAGTATTGCCTACGGAATATCTCAGTTATTGTATGAAGTAGGTTTGTGAAATTTGGAGCGTCGATATAATGACATAAGAGCTAGAATTTGAGCATATTGACATGTCGAAGTTAACTTCAGGTCTGACCGGAAGTAACATCAACTTTCTTATTTTGAATGGAAACCCTATTTTTTTTTCTTGTCGCTTTATTCAACATTCAATTCCCTTTCTAATGACATATCACAAGTTGGTATCTAACCAGAAACTAGATCAGAAAAAAATTATTATTGAAATTCACCGAGTAGGCCGTGGAAGCAAAATGAAAGCCAAAAATCGAAAAGTTGGCTATGGAAACCATACGTCAATTGATAACAGTTGCTACTGCTGTGATATTTTATTCTCATTCGGCGGCGTTATAAAAAGCCGCAAAAAAAAAAAGGAAAAATTGGGAAAAAAACAATACTCTGTAGGTCCATAACTTAAACAGGAACATACAACTTTTTCTTGCCTGTACTATTCAGCATAACCATTCCTTTCTAATGATATAATAGAAAGTAATTTTTTGAAATGAAATACCAAAAAATCCAATTATTATTCTTCAAATAACGAAAAAACAGATTTATCGAAAAAATATTCAAATTGATAGGATTAAAGATAAAATAAATTCAAAACAAATGTTCGAAATGCATTTCCTCAGCGTCAATACACTTATTGACTCTGGTGATATTTTCATGTAAAACGTTTCTCAACATTTGGGGCGTGATATCTTGGAAAGCTCTACGAATTTTTACTTCTAGCTCATGTAGAGGTTTAGGCTGTGTGGAATACACCCTATTTTTAAGATACCCCCATAGAAAAAAGTCGCACGGAGTAAGATCAGGTGACCTTGGTGGCCACCTGACTGGACCATGGGTTGTTATAAGTCTCTCTTGAAAGCGATTTTGAAGATAATTTCTCGCTATTCTTCAATTATGCGGAGGGGCGCCATCTTGCTGGAAGAACATTCTCTCAGTTATTTCCGCTGGTAGGTTGTTAATGAATTCCGAAATTTCATTCGTTAAAAAATTAAAGTATCTCTCTCCGGTTAGTTGTCATTGAAAAAGAATGGGGCCAACAATATGAGTTCCAACTATTCCTGCCCAAACATTCACACCAAATCTCTCCTGGAAGCCGCCTTGTCGAAACCGGTGCTCGTTTGCTATCGCCCAGTACCTGGAACAAAAGACCGTTCACACTTTTAGCACTTTACACTTCGACTATCGACAATAATCCAAATAAAGTACAGTACCTACCTTGTATTATTTCTGTTAAATAATCCATTGTTGGTAAATCTTGACTCGTCCGTAAACAAGATATAATAGTTAAATAGGTGATTCTCAGCATTTTGTCGAAGAAACCAATTACAATATTCCAGGCGCCTTTCACCGTCATTTTCATACAAATGTTGATGCAACTGATACTTGAAGGATTTCAATCGACGTTTTTTCAAAATTTTTCTAGCAGAGTCCTTACTTATAGCTAATTCGGCGCCAATCTGCCTTGAGGAAATTGTGCTATCATATTGTACTAAAGCTAATACATTAATTTCAGTTTCCTCATTAATAACAAATGCTTCTTGGTCTTCGTGAACATCAGGCTCAGTTCTTAATTTTTCTTCAAGCCACTGGAAATACCTTCTTGACGGTTGCTGCCTCCCTGGATATCGCTCTAAATACAATCGTTCAGCTCCATAAGAATTTTTTAAACATTCACCATAAATGAGAAGCATGTCAATTTGTTCGGTTCGTGAATAACGGGGCATTTTTCGAATATTCCACTAACTGATTTCGATTTCCAAACCCTTTTAAAATGGCAGAATCAAAAACACTACTTCGAACGTCAAAATAATATGGATAGCAGCGTTCGTGACAGCTCTCATTTCTTTTTTGTTTCATTCCAAAATACATCTTAATCAGCCTACTTGTTAATATTTTGGTTCGAATGATTATTGCAATGGAATAATTATTCTGAATAGCACAAACATCGTCCATAGGTAGATATTAGAATATCTATGGACAATGGCACAGACCAAGTACGTTTATGTTCCTATTTAACCTAGAACCTACAGGATATAATTTATCATTCCACATTATTTTTAATTTTATTTTTGCGTATGGCGATAATCTGTTTTGTTATTTGAAGAATAATAATTGGATTTTTCGGTATCTCAGTTCAAAAAATTATTTTCTATTATATCATTAGAAAGGAATGGTTATGCTGAATAGTACAGGCAAGAAAAAGTTGTGTGTTCCTATTTAAGTATTGTTTTTTTCCCAATTTTTCCAATATTTTTTTTTGCGGCTTTTTATAACGCCGACGAATGAAAATAAAATATCACAGTAGTAGCAACTGTTATCAAGTGACGTATGGTTTCCATAGCCAACTTTTCAACTCGGTGAATTTCAATAATAATTTTTTTCTGATCTAGTTTCTGGTTGGATACCAACTTGTGATATGTCATTAGAAAGGGAATTGAATGCTGAATAAAGCGAAAAGAAAAAAAATAGGGTTTCCATTTAAAATAAGAAAGTTGATGTTTTTTCCGGTCAGACCGAAAGTTAACTTCGAGATGTCAATATGCTCAAATTCTAGCTCTTATGTCATTATATCGACGCTCTAAATTTCACAAACCTACTTCATACAATAACTGAGATATTCCGTAGGCAATACTTCCGTAGCCACCCGGTATAGTGACATCATCATAAAGTCGGAAATGTATGGGATTTTTTTATTATTTTACCCACATGAAAATGGACTTTGCCTTTGGTTTTTGCTTCGCATCAGACCAAAACTATCATGGACACTTCTTTGAAAATAACTTAAGGAAAATGAGCGCCTGAAGTTCAGCAATATCAAAATTAGCGTTGTACCGGAATGTGGTGTGGTCCGGATTGTTAAAATAAAATCGTGGGGTTGGAGCACTGTAGAAAATGTATTACACAATGTGGCGTAAAAGCAGTTCTGAAAACTAATAACAAATTATTACAAATGTATCACTACAGGTGTTTTTGCAAACTTACCTAATACCAGGGTTTCTAGTTTTTAGCATTATGAATAATATTCTTCTGCAATTTGCCAGTAAGGATATTATACAAAACGCCCACTTTAACCACGAAATGTTTCAAATCGACTTTAACCACGAAATGGTTCAAATCGAAAAGACAAGGAATGTATTTCTCAGAAAAACAGTCTACAAAAACTTGAAGTTTTAACCCTGGAGTGGACGCGTCGGGTCTGTCCGGCCCATGTAAATCTTAATAGTGTTGATGCTTTCGCCAGAGGGTACGATGAAGTCTGTGCGCATCAGTACCTTTTAAGTTAGATTACAACATATGCTGATTGATTAGTAGTTTTAACGCTGAGAAGTGAAAAACATCGATTCCAGGGCTGATTTCGGTCTGTTGGACCAAACGCGCACATTTGCGTAAGTATTATTATTTTGTTTACCAAGGGAGTAATTTCCAAATAGCCATAATATATGAACTATGGATAATTGTTTTTTTTTAGTGTAATGGATCTTTACACAAGAGAGGAAGAGAGGTTTCGAAAACTGTTCGAAGAAGTTGAAAGTGACGAAGCTTTTTCAGATTCAGACGATTTCGTAGCTGACGCTGATGTATTTCTCAGTGACCACATATCTAACAGTGAGATTGAGCCTGAAGGGAATGCAGTAATGCAAGAATTACCTGTTCGTCCAAGTGCTGGGAGCCGTAATCATTTATATTTCAATTCTAAAGATGGTACAAAGTGGAACAAACATTGCTTTTCAAAAATTGTTTGAACCCGGCAGAAAAACCTAATTGTCAGATTACCTGGGGTTGTATGTCCTGCAAAAGATTTTTCATCTCCAATAGACTGTTGGCAACTTTTTTTTGATAATGCTACACTGAATGAAATTGTGATAAATACAAATATATATATCGAGAATCTTCAAGAACGATATGCAAAAAAATCCGATGTAAGACCCACAAGTCTATTGGAAATTAGAGCTCTGCTTGCCTTAACCTACTGACGGTACAGGAATCTAGATGTTTCCTGCCACTATGGCTCTGGAACGATTTCGTTTTTTAATGAGGTGTTTGCGAATGGATGATATTCGAACGAGAGAAATTTGGAAAACGGAGAATACTCTAGCACCAGTCAGAGAATTATATCAAACTATAAACGGAAAATGTCAGAAGCACTACACAGTGGGCAGATATGCTACCCTTGATGATATGTTGTGGGCATTAGAGGTCGCTGTCGGTTTAGGATGTATATCCCGAACAAACCGGCAAGATATGGATTAAAAGTTTTGTTTTTAGTCGATTCGCGCACATTTTATACATACAATATGGAAGTCTACTACGGCACACAACCAAAAGGTCCATTTGCAGTTAGTAATGCTACCACTGATGTAGTAAATAAGTATGTTTCTCTCTTTCAAAGTCTAGGAGGAATATCACAATGGACAATTGGTTCACGTCCGTTCCAGCTGCTGATGATTTACTGAAAAATCATGACTTAACAATAGTCGGGACACTACGTAAGTATAAAAAACAAATACGTTTTGGTTTTACAGAAGATAAAACCATTGTTTCCTACACTCCAAAGCGAAATAAAAAGTCATTTTGTTGTTCACTCTACACCATGATGACTCTATCGATCCAAACTCTGGCGAGGACACCAAACCAGAGATAATTACATTTTACAACTCCACAGAATGTGGAGTTGATACTGTGGACCAACTGAGTTCTAAGTATAAAGTTGCTAGGAATACGCGTAGATGGCCAATGGTGATTTTCTACGGACTTCTCAACATTACTGGAATAAATGCTTAAGTGATCTATAAAAGTAATGCCATAAGAAGTGGGAAAGAAGCAGATGCGAAGGTTGAAAGACGAATATTTTAAAAAAGTCTTGCCAAATCATTATTATGGGACTATATGAGAGAACGAGTACATTCTACATTCGTACCAAGAGAAATTAGACAAGCTGCAGCGACAATTACTGGAACTGAAATGGTGATGCCAGTGTCAATAGTTGAAAATAAACGTGGCAGATGCGCATTCTGCAAAGATCGCGATACAAGTGCCGTATTTGCCAAAAATTCATTTGTTTAGAACATACTGTATGTGTGTGCCAAACTTGTGCCATGACATTTGCGGAATAACATTTCTACAGGGTGTTCAGTGCAACGTTACCAAAAATTAGTGTTTATTAATATCACGGTTCAATTTGTTTTTTGAAGAATCAACTTTTTTCTTGCAGTTTTTCGTCTTCGTCTGTAAGTACAGTAACACTATTTGGTACAATTTTTTAAATATATGTTTGATTTTTGGGAAATATTAGGCTTTTTTTGTGGGTATGTTGGAGCCAACGCGCCCTTTCTTGTAAAATAAAAACACGCGTCCACTCCAGGGTTGATGACCGGAGTAAAAACTCGAAATTAGTGTTAGTTTCAAGTTACGGCTTGCTGTTTTTTTCTTAGGTTAAGTTACACAGATCTGTAATCATTCTTTTAGTAGCAAACAATGAACAATTTATTATTATTATTATTAAATTAGCTTAATGTCGAGTTACAATTCGAAATTAGCTTAATTCCGAGTTATTACTTGAAATGAGTGTTAATTTGGAATTACAACACATATTTTTATTTTCACGCACTAGTCAAGTGATTCTTTCACGCACCAGTGCAGGAAAGTAGTTTTTCCCGCACTACTGCAGGAACTTGACTTTTTCCTGCACTAAAAGTTAATGTTTCAAAACTGAAATGCGTTACAAAAAAGGTTTGAAATGCGCGGTCTTGAAAAAAAATGTAATTTAAATACTCTTACTAGTATTCATAAATTTTGAAGTAGCCACGCAACTCAGGTTGTTTCAAACAGTGCTCATTACATCAAACCACACGAAAAGGATATCCAACCTGCATAGGTATATCGAAAACCTTAATAGATTTGTATACTTTTGGTTAGAATGGAAAAAAGTTGTGTATGAGAAGAGATATTCATATGGCAGTAAATAATTTCAAACTGCATTTTGGATTTTCAACTTTTCTTATTTTTGTCTGATGTTGTCGCCAGGGCTGGAACAAACTAAGTCTCTGTCTCATTAACTTTTCATAAACTTTCCTGTAATTATACCAGTTTCACTATCCGAAATTTCGTTACCGATCATCCATTTATATCTTAACTTTTTAAACAGGCCTTGTTAAAAAAAACAGTTCTTTGATATTTGTTCAGACTCAATTCAATGATGTATCGCATATGATATTTTCATGTTTCGAATCATCTCAAGTTTTTGAAGAGCTTTTGAATTAGTTTGTTGTGAAAAAAAAACAGAAGTATGGGTTGACGTGTTGAATTAATTATTGGTGGAAAAAGTTCCTATTTTCAGAAATAACTTGAAAAGTCCAATTTCTTTCGTATTCTCAATGTTTTCGATATACCAATGCTGGACAATGTGGACATCGTGGTCTCACTGAATAACAATAATTTTGAATTTTGTCTCTTGTTTCCTAAACTATTAAGGACCCCGCACTTTTTATAGGTAAAATGGTTCTTGGTGAAATTGTCTGAATTTTTAGTATATTGTATTTATGTATTGATTGATTGTGCAGAATCGCAAAGTTTGTTGATGGATAGATTTTGAAATACATGGCGTTTAAGTTAAAAATCAGTAATTTCTATTTAATTATTTTCTCGGGATTTGATAGTACCAACTGCATTTTTTTCCATTTTTATCATCAATGTACCTTCATATTACTGAATATCATTCAGATGGTGCAGATTTTATCATTGTGTACAGAGTGAAAAATAATAGCATTTTATTAATGTCTGAAAATTCGATGTAATAATGAAATATTGATAAAATTACTTTGGCATGCAATATACTATTCTTATTTCATCATGAATCACAAATCATACATTTCGTACAATGTGATTTGAAAAATTGGTGAAATATATGGCTGGTTCTTTTGGTACATATCCTGTATATTCAAGTGAATTATCATCCTCCGCAGATAGCTGATACCGTATAAACATGATTTCGTTGGGATATATAGGGTGATCATGAAAATTTTCGATGATAAAAATGACAAAATATCAACGTTTCAGAAATCACCCTGTAATTCACGATTAACTTGGTGAAATTCCTTTATTATTATTTAATATATCCATCATTCTTTCCCCAACACTGTCTCAAAAATTTAGTTTCCTACTACGACTAGTTTCATAGTTATTAATTGAGAAACTTATTACCATTTGCATGACGAGTTGAAGTAACATGTTCACGCGTACATTTTACTAGTGGCCAAGATTTTTCACAAATAGTGAGACGTGAGAATGTGGAGATCAAAATGAATGTAAGAGAGGGTGAAGAAGTTTAAGCTTTGTCGGAATAAAAAACAAACTATCTGGAAAAAGTGAAAATGATTGATAGAACGCTTTTATTTCTAACAGGAGAATTTGAATCTGGGCAGCGGCGTTTTTTTTTCAATGCGTGTTCCACTCGGATAGAGGTTTCCATGATTTTTATATTTGCTGGCTATCAATAGAAACATGTAGACATCTAATATATTTCATCAATATAGGTAATTCAATAAGTAAAAGTAATATAATTATCACTGATGGAACTAATTGATTTTTCTTTTTCAATCACTTTCTGTCAACAACAGAATCATAACTTACCCGATAGCCGATAGGGTTTTCTTGTTGTATGAGGTTGGGGAAGGTGGATTCGGTTAAAGCTGTTTCTTGTCACCTTCTGTGATAAGTGATTTCCCGTACCTGAGCCTCATACACGAATGGGCAAGTCAAACTATTCTAGCATTAGGAATTTTATCTGGCTTATGCCTGAGTTGAAAGTTGTAACTGATGTGTCGTATATTCAGTAATTTCCTAAATGGTAGATGGAATTGTATGAACTGTCATTGGTCATCACCCTGCATATAATGCTACATTTTTTCTGATCTCCATATTCTAAGAGGCATAAGATGTCCGGAGGACTGCTCATTGCTAATATCCTATACAATAGGAAAAGTTGCAGAGATAACCTTGTAGGAACTCTGCACGGAAATTTCATCAGATGTAATTCAATGTTCGTCGTGGCATTAGCCAGGAAAGTAGTTGTTTTCTGATGGATTTTCGATCCAACTTTTCCTATTGTATAGGATATTAGCAATGAGCAGTCCTCCGGACATCTTATGCCTCTTGTCATAAGCTCATTGTGAACTACAGATTTCTTTTCCGTTTCATATACGGTCTTGACGATCGTGGAGCACGGATATTGCTTGGTTGGACTTCCGGCGCTGGGATGGCGCTCGCAGTTTGGAGTTAATCCACTGTGCGGGCGCGATCTCAGTTTCGGTCTTTAAATGGGAATGGTCGTCGATTCATTCGTTGCAGTCATTAGTTATTGACTGCTAGACCTACCCTATACTGATGAGGAGCAACACTCCGAAATCAATATATAGGTGGTCCGAATGTTTCTATGATCATTCCCATGCAACCAAGCAATTGCAGAGATAACCTTGTAGGAACTCTGCACGGAAATTTCATCAGATGTAATTCAATGTTCGTCGTGGCATTAGCCAGGAAAGTAGTTGTTTTCTGATGGATTTTCGATCCAACTTTTCCTATTGTATAGGATATTAGCAATGAGCAGTCCTCCGGACATCTTATGCCTCTTGTCATAAGCTCATTGTGAACTACAGATTTCTTTTCCTCTCCATATTCTCACGTTTCACTATTTGTGAAAAATCTAGACCACTAGTAAAATGGTAATAAGTTTCTCAATTAATAACTATGAAACTGGTCATAGTAGGAAACTGAATTTTGGCGACAGTGTTGAGGAGAAAATGCTGAATATAATTATTAATAATAAAAGAATTTCACCTAGTTAATCGTGAATTATAGGGTGATTTCTGAAACGAAATTTTGTCATTTTTAACATCGAAAATTTTCATGATCACCCTGTATATCCCAACGAAATCATATTTATATGGTATTAGCTTTCTTTGGAGGATGATTCATTTGAATATAAAGGATATGTACGAAAGACCCGGCCATATATTTCACCAATTTTTCAAATCACCTTGTACAAACTGCATGAATTGTGATTGAAGATGAAATAAGAATAGTATATTACATGTCAAAATAATTTTAATAATGTTTTAAAGAGAAACAATCTCAATTGAAAATTGAATCAATACATGACTCCTCTGGAAATGGAAAAAACCCTACGATAAAATTGAAGTTACTTTTTTGTAATATCTAACAGAAAACAACTACTTCCCCGGCAAAAGCCACGCTGGACATTGATTTACATCTGATAGATATTGAGAATGACCCTTTATAACTTGAGAGAAAAAATCTGAAAGTGAAAATTTGCATTTTCATTCAGATAGTTGATTTTTTATTAAATGTCCAGTTTCCATTGGAGATTCTTATCTATGAATGAGATAAGGGAGAATGTTATTCAGAAGTATCACTCACAGAAAATCGCTCATTTCATTGACGCGTGGATTGCATCACTTTCGCTAGGCCTCCAATACATTTTGGTCGACAAAAATCTATTTCACTCTTCTAAGATCATCAGGTAGGTCGGAAGAATTGGAAAACATACTCTTCAGAAGCAATTTCACACTGTTATGAGGAATTGTTGGACTATTTCTTGTGCGGTGAAACTTTGAAAATATTTTTCTGACATAAAACCTGTCATGGGTATGGCATTTTGATTTCATTGAAAATATGAACAGGATGTTCATAAAGTCAGTTGTGGAATCATCTGCGACTGAAAGTTGGAATTTAGTCGCTGTTTTCCATCGTACAAGATAACCTCTCTTGGAAGGGATTCATGTTTTAAAGAGAAACATTCTCAATTGAAAATTGAACCAATACACATATAATGGAAATGGAAAAACCCTACTATAAATTTGAAGCTACTTTTTTCAATTGAGAATGTTTCTCTTTAAAACATGAATCCCTTCCAAGAGAGGTTATCTTGTACGATGGAAAACAGCGACTAAATTCCAACTTTCAGTCGCAGATGATTCCACAACTGACTTCATGAACATCCTGTTCATATTTTCAATGAAATCAATTTTATTAATATTTCATTATTACATCGAATATTCAGACATTACTAAAATGTTTTTATTTTTTACTCTGTACATAATGATGTATTCTGCACCATCCGAATGATATTAAGTAATATGAAGGTACGTTGATGATAACAACTAAAAAAAATGCAGTTAGCACTTTCAAATCCCGAGAGAATGATTAAATAAAAATTACTGATTTTTGACTTGAACACCCTGTATTTCAAAATCCATCCATCAACAAACTTTGCGATTCTGCACGTCCAATCAGAACATCAATTACTACAATATACTGGAAATTCAGACAAATTCACCTAGAACCATTTTAACTATAAAAAGTGAGTGGTCCTTTCTAATTAACACCTATGATTCATCTTCCATAAGGTGTGCAATAAAATACAACTATTAAATATTGTAATTAGGGTAAAATCTCTATCTTTTGCTTATATATTAACACATGAAAATGAAAAAATCAACCTGATTTTGTAATTGTTCTGAAACACATCCACAGTAAAATTTCAAAAAAAAATCAAATCTCAACAATATATCCACTTCTCATTCAATTGATTGCATGGTGTATCTAACTGAGATGGAACACAGATATTCATACACACTCGAACACCAAACAATCTGAATTTTGTTTATTATAATGAGCTTGCAGATTTTTGCTAACTATCCTCACACTGAGGAAGAACGTATTATTTTATCATTAAATTCGGAGGCTAACTTGCTGGTTGATTTTCAGGATACAGAAAAATCCTCAAAAGTTGGTGGACGTAGAGCTGAATGCTGATTGGCGAAGTAACTATGATTGGATGTTTTTTGAAACTGATATGCCAGCGACAGTTATTGCAAGGTCAATGGCACGTGAAGTTTGGAACAAGCAATTTTTCCAAAATTTGAAATCGTAAGTTACCCCAAAATCTATTTATAGACCGTCAGGTAGTGACAGATTTAGGTGCCCCATTTTCCCATACAAGCCTCCACTAGGGTTGAAAAGTACATCGATGTTGAGTGAAATGGAGGGAAATTTACGAGTGGCTCCTAGGGAGAACATGTGGAAAAATCAAAAAGAATTTCCATTAAAATTTCCGACAACAAAATCTACTTCTGCATTCTCGCCACTCAAGCCATTATGTTTTTCGTTCTAGTGACGATGTATGTTTTCATATTTTCGATGGGCTTGTGTGGGGAAATCTTTGGAAATCTCGATTTTTACTTACAAGAATAAGCCCCAATTTCAACCTTTCAGCCACCTGCAATACTCAAGCCTTTGGTATTCCGAAGCCAGGTTCTATCAATCAATGATTAGGTGAACACGGCTCGCGTGGAAATATGGAAAATGGAATTATTCATTTGTTCTCCCCAGGAGCAACTCGTAAACTTCTCTCCATTTTACTCAACATCGATGTACTTTTCAAGCCTATTCGAGGCTTGTATGTGAAAATAGGGCACCTACATCTGTCACTATATGACGGTCTATTAGAGTTGCATTTTTATGTTGGTGTTAGTATATGATGAGTTCTTAACTGAGTATTCAATAATTCTTAAACAATGTAGACCATGGACTTATAATATCGTATAAATACAGATGGACTCAGCATTGCCATACCTACGACACGGAGTGATTTGAAGTCGCTCTGTTTTCAGGCGCGCGGGTTGCGGGGAAGAGAGAAGGTAGCGATAGACTGTGACCTTCCCACAACAGACAGGGGCGCACGCATTTTCTGAAAATAGGGTTCAATCACAAGAAAAAAAATGCTGAACTTGAAATGATGATGAAAATATCAAGGAAAGTGTTAGAATATACATCCGATGGGACTTCGTGAGATAGAAAAACTCATTTGATAGTATCGATCCTTAGAAAATTAGGTTCACAAATTTTCCAAAGAAAAAAAAAGACTTTTAAGACTTTCGTTTTCAATTAATGGAAAGCTGGAGACTGAAAAAATAATAATAAGAATGCATTTACTAAAAAATGGTAATTTATATATTCAATAAATACATGTTCTTATACATATTAAAATAAAGGAATATTGTGAAGAATAAATATTCCAAAGAAATTTTCAACGCATATTATTCAAATTCAGACAATATGCAAACAAAATTTACAACACAGATAATCAAACTAACATTTTTTTTAGAAGATATCAAAAATCAAGTACGTACAGAGTTTCACAAAAACAACAATAAAATAAAAAAAATTGTTTTCTATTCTGAAATGATTTGCTAATTTCTTGAGTTCCCTCCTCGAGCAATGATAACCACCTGTTATACTCAATACCAGAGTCCTTATTCAATTATGTCTCCCAAATTCACTATACTGTCCCTGAACTCATTCAAAGTAACTTTGGGCTACTGCGGGGCTCTGATTCATCTCTCAAGAATATCATATATATGTTCGTTGGGGTTCTTATCAGGACTTCGCGCGGGCAAGATCGCTCGGAAATACTGGCGGGCCGTGTGGTCTCGTATGGTCGTGCAATCATATGAATTCTTCACCAATGAATGGAGCAAAAGAACAGACAACATGGGGCTCAGGAATTTCGGATACATTCTGTTGTCAAATTCGCTTCATAAATGACTACTAGTTTCATACGTGCCTCCAAATTCATACAACTCCAAATCATTACCGATCCTCCGCCAAAAGCAATGATTTACATTACATTGATTGTAGCGTTCTCCTAAACGTCTGTAGACCCGCATTCGTATGTTATTGGTCATGGAACAGAATATTGACTCATCAGCGAAGAGCACTCGACATCATTCAGCTTTCCGCCAATGAGGGTGTGCACGAGCAAAATCAAGCCGTGATCTGCAATGTTCTGCGGTCAATGAAGGCCTTGTTGCTGCCCTGCATGACATCAAGTTGTGTTCCCTTAAACTTTGCTTGAAGATATCATTACTAAATTAGATTAGCTTAGATTCAGTTTGGGCTTTACACTGCGACCATTTCAGACATATAGTGTGTGCCCTTCAAAATCGTTTAGAGCCCTTGCAGTGACAAAGTACGTGTACTGATGTAAAGCAGCAGTTAAAAAATCTCATTATTATCATTATCACATTGATATTATGGAATCTTTTTATTGTCGTCAGTTCTTGATGTGTGTGCTAAATTTAAGATTATTCAGAGGATTGGAAGTGGGTGGAAATTGAGATTAGAATTACTTATCATTATTATTATCAATAAAACATTAATATAATAAAATTCTTATATTATCGTCGGTCCTTGGTAAGTATGCCAAATTTTAGAATTTTTAGATGATTAGAAGTGGGTGGATATTGAATAAAAAATTCACGTCATTATCATTATTATTATTATCATCATCATTAAACTTTTATAATTAAGTCCTTGTATTGCCATCGGTATATGTGTGCCCAATTTCAGATCATACGGACGATTGAAATCAAATTTGAAAATTCTCATCATTATTATTAATATTAGGTGCGTTATTATCATAAAATTCTTGTATTGTCGCTGGTTCTGGAAATTTTTGAAAAATTTCAGATAATTCGGAGGATTAATAAAGGGTGAAAGTTGAATTTGAAATTCCAATTAATATTATTATCATTATTTTCATTACATTGATAGTAGGAAATTCTTGTATAATCGTTGGTCCTTGATATGTGGCCAAATTTCAGATTATGATATTTGGAAGTGGGTGAAAATAGAATTTAAAAATTCACATCATAATTATTATTATTAGTGGAATCGAGGTTATTCAGGAAAATCGCCTGAATGGAGGAACTTAAAAACTAAAACCTTACCTGAATAAAAATTTTGTTCCAAATCTTTAAAGCTGTTTCCGAGATAGCCAAAATAAATATATCAATATACAAGAATTGCTTTTAAAGATATTAGATAGATTAGATAGATTTGATACTGCTACCAACTAACTTTTCTAACTAACTTTTTCTTTCTTAAAATCACAACATTCTGCTCTGTTTTTCAAACCAGAAAATATGAAATTGACCTAAATAATATTATCTGTCAGATCGTAAGTATTTCAAAGCCAAACAACCTGAAGTGGATGAAAACTCAGTTGCGAAATTTGAGTTAACAATTTTTACTATTCTCAATTTGTCCTCACCTCTTCAGTGGGGGACTGGAGTTATCAACAATTTCTTCAGAATCTGTACCTGGGGCTATTTCAGTGGAACCAGTTGACGATTTTTTCTAGCTGAGATCGTTCAATCCGAAAATATGTAATATATTGTTTTTTTTTTATATACAAATCACTGTTATCATTTGAAATAACTAATAGAAAATAACAATTCTGACGGCTGATAATAATTACCCTGAAGTTGAAGCAGCTGAATTTCTTGGTATATATCATTCATCATATAATAAAGAAAGAACCCTTCTCTTCAAAAATATTCTTCCACTTGGGTTAATCTCGAATGCTGCGTCTTTGAAATGAATGAAACAAATCCTAACAGACTTTGGAACACATTCAGTTGAACATTTCATCCCCAACTCTTTCAACCAAGCTGCTTTTACTGTGACAGCTGGAAACCTAAAGATAAATCAAATTTTAATAGACCTTTCTTGGACTTTTTGGCAACCTTTTTGTTTTAATGGATTATCCAAAAAACTAATCAAGTTAAATGTTTCGTGAGGTATCTATTTCATTATCTCCACATGTAAAGGTTTGAATTCACGTATTAATTTCATTTTATTCGGCGAAAACATATTGATACCCACTGTAACTCCTATGGTACTTACGAATGGAATCTGATATTCGGGTTCGAGCACATGGATTGTTTGCAAACCCAACAAGATTGCACCATTATGATTCTCTTACTATTGTACTGTCACTATATATCACGAATGAGTTCAAAAACCACTATTTCAGCAATAATCCCCCACAAACAATCAATGACAGAACATGACAGAACTGTCAGAAGTTTACTTTGTGGAAAACAAACATTGATATTCGACAGCGTTGACAAACGTCCAGATACAATAATTTATTCACAATCATTTGAAGAAGCAAGTTATGATTTTTTTCGATAGTTTGGATTTTTAAACTTGTTAGCAATACAGGTTTGAGTTGCACGATAATGTCACCATCACCATTCTTCATTCTTCGATTGTAATCAAATGAAATACGTATAGTGACACAATTTTGTCTATAATAAAGACTTATTACCTACGCGATGTGGCAACGCCCAACTCAATATCACGACTACAGATTGTGGAAAACACGACTTCAAACCAGGATGTAAACAGCTTGGTCCAGTACAATACTTTATTGGTCCATGATGTAGACTTTCAGTTGAATCATGCGATCTTGGTAAGTGATAACAAAACCCCTCATGACCTAGTCTTCATCGGGTTGATAGAAGCAACAAAACTGGAACAGAGTTCTACTGTAAGACTACGAATGCTGAGAAAATTTAATAAAAAAAAACAAATTTTAACTTCAAAATGAAGATCACAATTGACCTCAAATTGATGAAACGTTTTGGCAAAATTCAGGAGTATATCATGTAAGATATGGGAGCTCACATAAGTTGCTGAATTTCTTTGGTATACAGACGTGTGTCCTCTTCACAAATATTGTATAGTGATGGATTTGTTGGCAAGTCACATTCATTATGTTTCAGTAATGGTACTCTTTAAAAAATGATTTTGTCAGGAGCACACAGGAGGGTCTCACATATTATTATTATAAACAACCAAAATCTTCTTCATCAATGTCCCAGTTATTAACATTGTCATCACAAGGTCAAACACAAACTCTGAGTACAAATACACAACCTTCATCAAGGTCAAATAACAACAAAAATTTTCTCCAAGCATATCTCAATAGTGCCACTCAATGGCATCTATTCATCAGACAGACCCCAGAAGGTCACTGAAAGGTTAGTGATGACGTCACAGTGGCAAGAAAGGTACAGAATCGGCTCAGATCAGTACATAAAAACGCTTATTACCATCATTATAATCTTCTTCCTACAACGATTTCAAGTGATCTCCAGAAATACAGCACAACGTAATTTTTCAAAAAGTCATCTTTTCATTCTTTACTATAATTTCTACTTATTTTCTATCAGGTCATCATATAACTAATAACACAATGAATTAATTCCCTAGGGCTCATCAATCCCATTATGAACAAATGGGTTATTTGAACGGAAATTTGACTGTAGATGGGAAAACAATACCACTCGAAGATATTAATGCATTCAGAGATCACAGTTTTGGTAAGGAATTTTCAGTTTTACTTCTTCAATTATTCATCCATTCATACTTTTTAACAAATAAATCTGTTAGCATCCATATAGCTTCCGATATTATTGAACGATCTACATCTTTTTCGGACATTTGGAGAACAAAGAAAACCGTGGGTGCGATTAGGTTTTAGATGGGTGACTGTGACATACTCAGATGGACATCATACTGAGCCTGAGTTCTCTAGTTCGAAACTTCAACCTTTTCCGTGTGTTGGTTTCATGAAAGTTTGGAATTTATGACTAGAACCATTGCACTTGATCTTTTTCAAAATTGTCAGTTCTTTACTTTTTATTCGAATGGATATTTTCAAACCAATATGGGACGATAATTCACATCGGAACATATTATGTACCACATTTTATTTTGCCACAGCATTTTCTATACTAATACTATGATGTAAGTTTTCTAGGAAGACCGCTATATCGTCACCGATTCCTCACATTTCACACGTTCATCGACAAGTGAGACGATGGATGTACGAAACATCCGAGAATAAAATTGCTGACGTCCAAAAATAAGACTGTGGACGTGTAAAACTCAAGTATCAAAGTTACCAATTCATATACTACGTTCAATGAAACAATTACCATCATTATGTGACCACACGTAACCCTGCCTTATCTGATCGTCTAAAATATTGTCATGTTGAACGTCTGACACTTCTGCAGCTCTAGTAAGATGTCAGCTCCCTATATGCAGTAAGCCCATAGCCTAGTATCTGAAAGGAGACCACTTTTTTCCTGTCACGCAGCTTTATGAAGCCAAGCCCCATTTAGATTCAACACCCTGTTTACCCATTTTTTGTTTTTTCTTTCTAGTTCTTTCGGGTACAAAGTTCTGTTGAACTGAAGGAAAATTAAATGCGAAATAATCATTATCTCATGTATTACGACTTTGTGTATCCAATAACGATTAATTATGGCCGTCCAATTTCAAGGATTACATTCACAATGATAGGGAAGATAAACAATCAGATTCTGAAACTAACTGAAAATATCCGAGAACTCTTAACTGATTGAGAACATCTCCAAAGTGTAAAAGTCCGAATAGTTACTAACGTTCGGTAAAAGTAGATTGTCGCAAATTGAGCATTTAGTACATCTACATTCCCACAACCGTGGAATTGGCCACCCAAATAACACATGGACATCCACTGGATATCCTTTATGGATATGCTGGACATCTGCAAACTCAAATATTTGTGATTATTACTAGGATGTTTACTTTCAACGAAGTCTCTAGTATTTTCTGTAACGAATTTAAAATAAGATTCATTGTCTGAAGAGTCAAACTCGTAAGAATTCCGCCCAGATTCTATAGCGGGCGCTGAATTATCACAATTTCTCTCGAGGTACATTTCAGTATGAGAGATGAATGATGTTGAAGGTAAGATGGAATACGCGTCATCAGAGTGAGCAAAACCTGGAGATTCTTCAGCTGATCGCCACAATTCCATCCGGTTTTTTTTTGTAAATTTGATTTGAGATCATTTTTTTTTTCTTTCTTTCCATGAAGTTATCCATATCTCTACATATGCATGATTGTTTTGAATGCAAATGATTGAAATACACAGTCACTTATCTAGTTCTTCAAGGTGTATCTTCACAAATGATGAAATGTTAATGAATTTGACACACAATTGAGTAATGAAAATTCAAAACACAATAGCATCAGCTCAAGAACACGCAACTATGCAACACCTGAAATGATTGTAATTTTGATTTTGTGGGTAAAATAATTTTTAAAAGGTTTCCTGGGTTTATTAGGTTTCCAGTTTCTTTTTCAAAAAACGTTAACATTTAGGAAAACTTGCAGATAAGTCTGTTTCAATTTGGTTTGGAAATGATAAGATTCTCTTTGACAAAGTCCAATGAAATCTGACGAAAGAGTTTTTCACGATGACATTTGCTATTTTGGTACATAGGGTGTCCGGTCCCAATCGCGTGATTATTTATTTTCCATCAGTAGTATTTGCTTAATTTTCAATTTTTCTTCACTTTTTACAAAATTCACAAAAATATTCAATTAATACTGCAAAAAATAACCAAATATTACTTTTTCATGGCAAACTGTGACTACTCGAATAGTGATGAATTGGGAAAAATATAATAAAGATTTTTTATTGAAAAATTAACCTCAAGACTCCAGTTTTTCGAATGTCCCAGAGCCCCAGAACTCAATGCTGAATCATTGAAATATACAGGGTGTCATCACCAACTCTTTTTCATCCATAATGCTTGGTTGATTTTAAAATGTCTTTTTCTTTCTCCCAAAAATATTCCATTGTTAGTGTAGAAAGTAACCAAGAATCACTTTTTCATGGCTAACTATGACCAACTGAAAATTGAAAAGTAGGGAAAAATGTATTACGGATTCTTTTATAACTGAGCTAATATCAGATTCTGGATCAAAACACTCTGAAACCCCTAGATCTCCATTCCTGGGAAATATATAGGGTGTCATCTGTATATGGCAAAAGTTCAACTCCTAAATTGACCTATTTTGAAAATTATGCACCAATGTTTTCATTTTCCGCAGCTGCAAATTCACATCAATTTATAATATTGGTATTTTCAGATGACTCGGGGATTAGGATCTGAGAGTTTTAGAGTATTCTGAACCCATTTCTGATGTTAGTTCATTGATATATTTCCACCAATTATTAAAATTTTAGCTGATCATAGATCATGGAAAAATTATGCTTGTTTAAATTCTGCAGTATTAATGGAATATTTTTTGGCTCAGTGTCACGACAGAAGACATCTTCGAAATCATCCCGAGCATTATAGATGAATAAGAGTTGGTGATATTGCCAGCTACATATGACACCCAGTATATTACAATCATTCAGCATTGAGTTCTAGGGTTCTGGGACATTCCAAAACCAGGAGTTGGTTTTAGTTTTTCAATAAAATATACTTAATATATTTTTTCCCAATTTTTCACTTTTCAAGTGGTCACAGTTTGCCTTGGAAAAGTATTATTTGGTTATTTTTTGCAGTAGTAATTGAATATTTTTGTGAATTTTGTGAAAAGTAAAGACATTTTCAAAATTAACAAATATTATAGCCACCAATAAATGACACCCTTTATAATCGATTAGGGAGAATAGTGTGATTAATGCATGATTGCCAAATACTTGGTTCCACATCTAGGCAACACAGAGCCATTACACTCTGTGACCTTTCCAAGGCCTTCGACTGCGTCTCTCACGACATCTTACTTTGCTACGGCATCAGGGAAGTGTCTTTGTCTTTGACTTTAATGAGGTCATATTTAGCGGGTCGATTTCAAGATGTAACGACCAATAGTACTAGTTCGAATTTCAAACTTGTTAGACATGGTGTTCCTCAAGGATCAGTTTTGGGGCCGCTCATATTTATCATTTATGTGAATGAAATCAATCGTTTTATGAACCCACATAAATCCGTTCTGTTTGCAGACGATACTAATTTAATTTATTCCAATAAGGATTTATAAGAACTTGCGAGAATATCTGAAGAGGTAAATAGTAAGGTAGAAACTGTTTTTTTTGCAAATAAACTCAAATTGAATTCTGACAAAACTCAACAAATTAATTTTGCAGCAAGAACCACTATGTCAGATGTGAACAGTGTAACATTACTTGCGAGTCACGTGGACAGCATCTCTCTTGGAATGATCACATCAAACAATTAAACAGTGGATTATGTAGCACTATTTTTCTTTTACGTCAACTGAAGAATATCACCAGCTATAATACACTGAAAACTACATATTTCTCTCTCTTCCACATTATCTCTATAGAGATCATTGTCAACCTCTTTTTCTAAGACTTCAAATAATGTCACTACCCTATATTTATCTACCTTATATTCATCTATAAAGTGTGCAGTTCGAAATTTATGTAAATTAAAATATGGTTATCGAACAATCTGAAGTTCATGATCACAATACCAACTCCGCGAATAATATTCGAACAAGTCGCTACCGTCTGAATAAATCCAAGAAGAATACGATAGACTTCAATCTTCACAATCATTTGCCAGATGATTTCAAGTGTCTCTCTATATCTCATTTTATAAATTCCTTAAAGAGTTATCTCTTGAGATATTGCTTCTACTCTGTCAATGAATATGTTAGTGTTAGGTAGTTGCTACCTTTTTTATCTATTTTCTATACACTAGTATTTTTTTGTCGAAAAGGGTGACCAGATAACCAATTTCCCATTATGGACAGCTTTTTTAAGGAAGAAATGCCACATATATGCACAAAGCACGCTAGAATTTGGAAAAACTTGGTTGTTGACATCCGACCCTTTAGGACAAGTCTTCGAAAAAAAAACCAAGTACTCCCCTTTGCCCTGAAGACTGATTACCATAGTATTGTAAGTTTTTTGAGAAAAGTATCTAGTAGAACCACAGTGATGTAATGTGTATACTAGGCTAATCACTCATGTCCCATGTGTCTTCAAAGTCTAACTTTTGGATCACCCGTCTAGGGAGTAACAAACTCTTCCTTCTTTATCTGTAGATAGATTTTTATTTAAATAGGAGTCCTAATATACATATATGAGAGATATAGTGTAATATGAAAAAATAATGAAAAAAAATAAAAACAAAAAAGACGTAGTGTATATATCAAAGCATACAAATAATACTTTTTCGTAGTATCTACCCTAAGATAGGTTACATCACCAATCATAATATAAATCCAAGTTTAAAATATTAATATACATGAAGAATCATTTTGAAATTTCACTACAATATATTAATGTATTAATGGTATTTAAGATATAATACCCAGAACAAACAGTTTAAAATATTAATATTATACGAAACCAAGAAGAAACCCTACTGACATATAACAATGTCAATAGAACCTAGGATTCTCCTTGAGGGTGGAGTTCACATCAGAAATATGGATCATATCTTCTCGATGCGCAACCAACGGCATTCTACCCTTTTATTGGCCATACTCCTTCTGCTGTACTCGGAAGTCTGCTGAGCTTTTTTCTACAGGTGTCTACTTTGTCTACTTGCATAGTACTTTCCTTCTCCCGGTATAGGTAGAATCCCAGGATCAAATTAGGCAACCAACACCCCTTACTTGACATCGTTGCATAGAATAGCGCCAAATTTTACTACTCTTTGGCAACTTTTTACTATTAGTTTCTGGACTGCAGTAATTTGAGTTCAATTTTTTTGACCAGTTGTTACACCTGATGTGGTGCTTCTTCAGCACAATTTTGATCGTTTCCCAGTTCATACCCCATTCTTTTCGATTTTTCAATATTCTGCTCCTCTAATACTTCAAGTGGAATCAAAGTCGATGTCGAGCATATTGAGGATTACTTGCATTCTGATGAAGACGTGATGAACATTGAATAGATTTTGCTAAGTGAACAGATGAAAATGCATGGCTTCACTGTTCAGGTAACGTCTTTTGTTTTGGTGACCATTATTTCCCGCTGACCCTAAGGAACCCTCTTTCCCCTAGAAAATCACTACCTACAATGCTGCGTTTCAGATTCATAACATTTTTAGTGGAATTTGATACTTCCAAAGCACAAATCAGACAACGTAGTATACTAATAAAGATTAAATTGATTGTCAATGTCATTCCAATCATAGGACAAATCCTTTTGTCTTTGAGTGTAAGGGTTTCTGTTAGCTGAAAATTAATTCAAGGCTTCGCTTCAGACTTTCCACATTGTGATACGTTGTTAATTTTAGCTTTCAATTTGAAGTTTCTCAATTAACGACCATGACAGGAATCAGATTAAAACTGTGCCATTTACCTATTTGAATGTCTTTGTTGAACGACGTTATTATAATTACTGATAAAAGGAAGTTTGCTGAAAGGGTCGGGCTTGAAAATGATAATGGAGGAGAATTTTGGGCCCACTTTTATTCTCATTATATACTGCTGATTTCTGTGGATTTTTAGAGCACTGTACAGGGTGTCCCAAATTCGAGCCTCATCATTGGGATCTCGGAAACCAGAAGAGATACGAGGTCGGTTAAATGGAGGCAAAGTTGCGCAATTTGGTGCTCATTGAAACGCCGCTTTCATATTTGAAAAATTCCGAATACTTCCGAATATTTTTGGAAAAAACCGATTATTCGCGATTTCATTTTTATTTTTTTGTGACTCTATTTGAATAGATATAACAAAACAAATTTCCCATTCTCATTGTCACTTTTCCTGTTCTACAAGATGGTGTTATCAGATTTTCAAACAGACGTTTCGTATTTGAGCTGCCATCATCAACTTTGTTTTTTTAAATACGGCCCTGGACTTTTTATTATGGATTTTAAAATCGTCTAATATCCAAAACAAATGATGTATCGCACTTATTCGTAAAGTTTATATTAATAGCATTTTCCATAAGAACTCATGTGTTAGAGAGAGACAGAGAATATATTTTTGGTAAGATCTTAGCAGGACATCGTTAAAATAATTTTTTCGAAAAGGAACGATACATCATTGTTTTAAGGTACTCAGGAGCTCCTAAAAATTCAAATAAAACAATGTGTGATGTTCAACAATAGGCATGTTTTAATTATTCCAAAAAAAGTCAAACAAAAACTATAAAATTGAATACCCAATGAAAGTTAAAGCAAATATCCAAATTGTAATCCACCTGCTTGAATGCATTTTCGTGTCAGTCTGTGAAGTTTATGGATGGCACGCTGAATGGTCCTTGCAGGGATAGCCCTGATCTCCATTATTAGGTCTTGTCGTAATACTTCAAGATTTTGTGGCGTGTTTCGATAAAGACGGTTTTTGAGAAATCCGCAAAGAAAGTAGTCTAGAGAGTTTAGGTCGGGGCTTCTAGCTGGCCAACGTACTGGACCTTGGTTTCCAATCCATTTATTAGGGAATAATTCATTTAATAAATTTTCAACACATCTCCCATTATGAGGTGGTGCACCGTCTTGTTGCCACCATAGTTGACGTAATACGCACAAAGGTTTTTCCATTAAGGAATCCAATATATTGGTCCTTATTAATTCTGCATATCTATCGGAATTTAATTTTCCTTGAATAAAAAACGGGCCGATAATTTTATTGTGCCACATACCGACCCATACGTTAAATGATTGTCGTCCCTGAGGTCTTACTTCTTGATTCTGCCTTGGGTTTTCTATTGACCAATAGTGTTCGTTATGTCTGTTGAATAGTCCATCTGTTGAAAAACTGCATTCATCTGTCCATATAGTTTTATTTAGGAAGTCATCATTTTCATTAATTTTATTTTGCAACCAGTTACAAAATTCTAATCGTCTCTCAGCATTGCCAGGTCTTAGTGTTTGACTAATATGGAATTTGTAAGGTTTATATCCACGCTCATTTAAAGTTCTCCAATCTCTCATTCGCGGTACTCCTACTTCTTCTGAGAAAACTCTAACTGAAGCTCGAGGATTATTATTGGCCTTAAAAAATAATTTAAAATTATTCATTTTACTTTCTACTTTGTAACAGTTTTCAAACTTACAGTGTTCAAGATAATTTGTTCCTCTTCTGGATCAATTTGTGTTCCATATTCAACCCTTGGCTCAACAAAACTTCCGTACTGAGCTAAATTATTATCAATATTAGCAAAATAACTATAAAGCGGCTGCCGTCTTTCTGGATATTCCAACAAATAGCGCTCACAAGCCGTTTTTGAATTTCGATTCGAAATATAATAAATCCTTATCATGTCTCGTTTTTCTTCGTTAGAGAAAGTTCATTTTCGTTTAATAAGCGTTAACGATTAGTGAACTGTCAAAATATTGGATAATTTAAACATTAACAAATGAACTAAGATAGCCAGAATGCACGATGCACAGCCACTTTGATAAAATGCAATTGTTTTTGTAAATATAGCCTAGGGCCTAGAGTTTGAGGAATGACACTTCAATTAGTTCAATTATATTATTTATTAACCCTTTTAGGTTAGTTTTTGAGTTTTATGCAGTGCGTTATTGCAAAAAAAATTTGTTTTAACTCTATTAAAAATCTAATTTTTGTCTCTCTCTAACTCATGAGTTCTTCTGACAAATGCTATTAATATCAACTTTTAGAATAAGTGCGATACATCATTCGTTTTGGGACATTATAAACTTTTAAAATCTATAATAAAAAATCCAGGGCCGTATTTAATAAAACAAAGTTGATGATGGCAGCTCAAATACGAAACGTCTGTTTGAAAATCTGATAACACCATCTTGTAGAACAGAAAAAGTAGCAATGAGAGTTTGACATTTTTTTTGTTATATCTATTCAAATAGAGTCACACACAAATAAAAATGAAATCGCGAATAATCGGTTTTTTCCAAAAATCTTCGGAAGTATTCGGAATTTTTCAAATATGAAAACGGCGTTACAATGAGCACCAAATTGCACAACTTTGCCTCCATTTAACCTACCTCGTATCTCTTCTGGTTTCCAAAATCCCAATGATGAGGCTCGAATTTTGGACACCCTGTACATCCAACCAATATGCTGATGACACTCAAATTTGTTACTCTTTTTACGTGGAAGACAGTACTCTGGCAGCATCGAGGATTAATGCTGATTTACAATGCATTCTGGAAATATCTAATGCTATTTGGAAATCAAAGGGAGAGAATATCAAATAATTCATTTTCTATTGAGTTGGATGGTCAGACTATTTCCAGTACGGATTGTTGTAAGAATTTAGGTCTTTGGTGTGATTCCAAACTGCGATTTGCTAGGCATACGAGTCACTTGGTTAAATCTTCGTTCGTTAAATTAAAACTACTTTATCTACATAAAAATATTCTGAGTAGAGAGGTTAAATTGAAATTGTGCGAATCACTCATCATGTCTGGTATATCATACTGTAACATTGTTTATTGGCCTGCTCTATTGAGTAAAGACAAAGAATGTCTCCAGAGAATCCAAAACGCTTGCATAAGATACAGTTATGGTCTGAGGAAATATGACCATGTTTCGGTTCCCTTTCAGGATTCTGGTTGGCTTTCTCTAAATGAAAGGTATTTACTACAAATGGCGCGGTTTGTTTATAAATTGAGGGAATATAAAACACCCCCTATCTGTCATGCAAACTTGTGGAGCGCTATGTCTCTCATGGCCGTGATACCAGGTTTGCAGATCTGTTCAGTGTTCCCAGGCATTCTACCAGTCAGTTTCAATGATCTTTCAGCTATAATGCGGTCAAAATTTTCAATTCCTTACCCATATCAATCAAGCTACTGCCGAGTGCGGGGTCCTTCGGTGAACAGTTCAAATTACATTTATTGGCAAAAAGAAGCTAACTATTTATATGCATTAGAATTAAGATATCTCTTGAAGTTTTTTTTTTTTCTATCGTACAGAATTGTTAATTATTAACTTAAATAATGAATTGTGTTGCATCTCTTGGGGTTGTTATATGGAAGAGCGTATAATGCGAATATCGCCACCCGTTATCTTTATGTTATTCTTTAATTGTTTTTTCTTAAGAAAGGCACATTATTATTATTATTATTATTATTATTATTATTATTATTATTATTATTATTATTATTATTATTACTATTATTATTATTGTTATTATTATTATTATTATTATTATTATTATTATTATTATTATTATTATTATTATTATTATTATTATTATTATTATTATTATTATTATTATTATTATTATTATTATTATTATTATTATTATTATTATTATTAATATTATTATTTTTTTTTTTTTTTTTTTCCGTTAGGAATGTACCAGTCAGGCCCTGTCTCCGGTGCTCCGATACATCCGGAGGGCGCGCTGGTGTCGTTAACCCCAATAACCACTCCCTACGTCCGTAGGGTGAGTGACTATTGGGTCCGAGAATCATGTGCCCTGAGTAGACGGAGCGAACCAAGGATAACGGCCTTCTGCATTCGCGCTGCTAAGATTTCTGCCATATTACGGCAAGCAGGTATTATCCTCAAGTTGGAGAGCAGTGTGTCCATCATTCCACCAAGGACTCCTATGATCAGAACCAACATTTTGACAGAATGGTCCGGATATAACCTGCGGAGTTCAAAGAGAAGATCTCGATATTTAGTCCGTTTTTCCTCCTCTTTTCGAACGATATTCATTTCGCCTGGAGCGGAAAACTCCATGACGAATATCTTTCTACTTTGGTGGTCGAGGAGGACAACATCAGGCTTATTGGCTTGTATTTGCCTGAGGGTGGGGAATGAGTAGTTCCAATAGATCCGGCACCTCTCATTCTCCACCACGGACTCAATATCCCCCGGAACATAAGGCAACACCGATGTCTCGTCTATACCGTACGAGTGTCGTAGATGGTAGTATAACACTCGTAGCGCCGCGTTATGCCTGTGGATATAGGCTGAGACCGCATAAGATGGGCATGCTGATAGCAAATGCATTACGGTCTCAGGTGCCCCACGACATGCCCTGCATCGGGTGTCAGGGACGTCTATACCCATCACGCGACTACGGTAGACGAGGGTGTTGGAGACACCATCCTGGCAGGCCATTATGAATCCCTCGGTCTCCGACTTTAGCTCACTCGACCTGAGGAAGGCAAAGGTCAAGCTTTTGGATAAGCCAAGGTCTTCGATGTTGTGAAAGAAGACGCCATGCATTGGCTTATCCATATGTAGCTGTAGCATGACCTCTGTCTCCGCAGCTTTGATGTGAGCTTTTTGCTGAACGGGTCCCAACTCGGTGACAGAGTTTGGGTTAGCCCGTTCAGTGTCGAATACGAGACCGAGTTCATCGGCCGCACGGGTTGCTGCCTTAAAAAGAAATGCTCCAATCCCTGCTTTTTCATGGTCGCGGACCATGCAGAGAAGGGGATCTGAACTCCAGATGACTTTACAGGCCCCATCCAGAACCATTCTGTTATGCATACACTCCAAACTCAAAAGTCCACGGCCTCCCCGTTGTCTGGGAAAGTATAACCGTGGAACGGACGATTTAGGATGCAAGCACCTATTGAGATGCATCACTTTGCGAGTTTTATTATTATTATTATTATTATTATTATTATTATTATTATTATTATTATTATTATTATTATTATTATTATTATTATTATTATTATTATTATTATTATTATTATTATTATTATTATTATTATTATTATTATCATTATTATTATTATTATTATTATTATTATTATTAATGTCCAGTCAAATTTGTTGATATTTTTTTGAGATTTGAATAATATTGATAACAAGGTATTAAGTCTAATTCATGACTAGATTAGAGAATACATATTTTTCAAATCCAGAAAATATGTTTTTGAACAAATAAATAGGGAGAAGTGTAGTTGTAGGAATTCCAAATTGAATAGTCGATATTCTTTTGAAAATGACAATTTTTTTCAATTCCCATATTCACTTTGAATATATAGTGAGCACGTATAGGTTGGAATAAATTCGATAAAGTCTTTACAGGGCCAGAAGAGAAAAATCGCTAAGACACATTCATTTAAATTTTTGAAGTTGCACTTTTCAACATATAATTTTCACAGGTGACATCATATTTTGTCAGTTATGACGTCATCGATATTTTTTTGAAATTACAAACCCCATATTTAGACGTAACGTTTGAAAGAGGTAATATTTTTGCATACCACATGTATGATTTCGTAACTGTACATGAGGAAATTGAAGGAAAAACTATTGATAACAAATAATATAATGAAATAAAAACAAAATGTACTCGAAATTATCAAATAAGATGTTCATATTGTCTATCATTCTCTTCTTGGCAATACCCAAGGCGATATTGAAATTTTCTTAGAATGTTTCTTATTGTTTCGGGTTTAATTATTCTAATTTCGTCTTTAATTTTGTATTTCAATTGTCAAGATTGGTCGGTGTACTGAAATAAATTTTGAAATTGAGATAACTTCAGAAAAAAAATTAACGGGGTAAGGTCCGGAGATCTAGCTGGAAATTATATTGTTCCGCGTCTACCGAACCATTTGATGCGTAGGAACATTTCATCAAAATAATCACGCACTGGCCGCCAATGAGGCGGTGGTTCGCAATCTTGTAGAAACCACTCAAAGTTATCCGGTATATTATTGTTTCTGTCATTTCGATACAATGCGGTAATTCCTGGAATTATGTTTCGTTGAAGCAACTCCAAATATTGTTCACAATTCAATGATTTATCAATGAAAAATTGTCCCAAAATTGAAGTTTCAACTATTCCAGTCCACACGTTAACTTTTTGTGGAAACTGGATATGTGCCTCCATTTTCCAATGTGAATGTCCAGGGGCACAATATCGACAATTTTGTCTACTCACAGTGCCGATTGAATAATGAAAGATTCTTCGTTGAGCTCGTGAACAACATGAATTTTAAAGTTTTCAAACATTTGTAGCATGTAAATTTTCGCTACTTTATTTTGTTGATTTTTAGAAAGCTTTAGAGCAAGAGAGTCTTCACCCTGTGGTGACCTACTTTCAATGAGCCTTAACACAACATACATATGTATATGTTCATAGTTGGTCGTCTAACGTCATTCACAAAAACCTTATCAACATTCCCATGGTAGTTTCCATTAAAAAAAAAAACACATTTTTTAATGAACAATTCACATTTTACAAGTTGTCACTACAAGGAGAATAATTAAGTTCAGGATGCTCCATCAGAAAACCATCAGGATAAATCATATTTTCGACTCGTTCTCATTGAAACTGCGTAGGTTGTGGTCCTGTTTGGTTTTCCAAGTAGTGCTTGTCTTTCTGCTTACTAGAAAATTGAACTATCACTGCCAAAAATAGCTCATAGAGACTGATAAAAAATATATATAAGATAATTTATGAGATCTAAGTTGGATAGTGAAACCGCAAATCCGTATAGAGCCTTATTCGATATTCATCAGTATTCAAAAGACATTACGAATACATATTCCTCTAATTTCTAATGTGTTCTTAGACATTACTGTTATCCATTTCTATCAGCGATCACTGGGATGGATGCTTCATGTTTCTATGAGGTCTTGCAGTTTGAAAATGAATTAGAATGTATGAGATTTCATCGCAGTCACTTGATTAATTACAAAAAATCATTGATATTCTGCGAGGTTTGCGAGATTGTTCCTGGCACGTTCCATATGAAAATTAAATAAATAATAATCCAATGGATTTTATAATTATATATGCTCTTATGCACATACAGAAATAATATGTATGTATGTATATAAGTAAAAAAGTTATTGGGTATAACTCTCAAAATGTTCTGCAACCGTAGACACGTGTTTCGAGCTTAAGCTCTCATCAGTACGATAAAATCAAGTGCGAAGATGTACAACACTTGGATGTAAAAAAGGAAGTCAACAACAGGAAGCCAACCACACATTTGTGGCTTCGGTTAGAAGACCTTGTGCTTACAAGGAAACAACTAACGTCGCCACGGAGGCAGCTATAGCTACCAGCGTGACAATCCTACCCAAGAAAATACAAATAAGGATGGATTTAGCGAGGGGCAATATATGAAAATATAAGTAAAAAAGTTATTGGGTATAACCCTCAAAATGTTCTGCAACCGTAGACACGTGTTTCGAGCTTAAGCTCTCATCAGTACGGTAAAATCAAGTGCGAAGATGTACAACACTTGGATGTAAAAATAGAAACAAATGTGTGGTTGGCTTCCTGTTGTTGACTTCCTTTGTTTCTATTTTAACACACAAGTGTTGTACATCTTCGCACTTGATTTTACCGTACTGATGAGAGCTTAAGCTCGAAACACGTGTCTACGGTTGCAGAACATTTTGAGGGTTATACCCAATAACTTTTTTACTTATATTTTCATATATTGCCCCTCGCTAAATCCATCCTTATTTGTATATATATATATATATATATATATATATATATATATATATATATATATATATATATATATATATATATATATATATATATATATATATATATATATATATATATATATATGTATGCGTGTGTGTGTGTGTATGTATGTATATGTAAATTTATTTTAATTTTAATTTGACTCATCCCACACTTTGTCAATTAGAAATTGTTTCTTCCGACAATAAAGTATATTTTGATTTGATTTGATAAAGTAATTTTCAAATTAAAAAAAATATGCACATTCATTTCTTACAGAAACGAAATGGAGGTAGATCGGGTAGATCTGTGCAGGAAGGTTTAACAACATCTGTTCCTCGTCCGTATTATCACAACTTTCATCCCACCGTTGTCATCCTCGGCCAGAAATACTAAAATAAAATTTTACTCGAAGAGTATATCTGGGAGCGGAGCTCCGATAGACTCCGCCCCCCAGTGACTTTGCTTCGGCATTGGCCGAAGCAAATGTGCATATTTCCTATTTAAGAGCTCCTTTTTGGCTGTTTTAAGCAGTCATCCGGGAGCCACAGACCATTGTGTAGTTTTCCTACCGAGTGGTAGCCAGGGTGGCTCTGGTGTAATTAGTATTTCTGGCCAGGTCACAGCTTCCTCTAGAAATCTAGGGCCTGGCTTAGATAGATGAAACGTCGTTGGTTAACACCAACGACATTAAGAAAGAATTCGTACTGTTCCTGACTGATCCTGAAAGAAGAGTTCCGGACTTGCTGGATAATTGCGACGATGCTGCACTTGGACGCTTGAGCTAGCCGGATGAGGCAAGTTGTCCTCCAATTTCCGATCCAAGTGCACGCATTTGTTGACAGTGGCTGGCATTTGAGTACTCTGATCCCGCTCTATGAAACGTGGTCTAGGCCTCACCATCTTACGAGTAGAGGAAGAAGCTCTCCGAGTAGCCGGCTAGAGATTCATTCATTCATTTCATACATCACGTTATATGAGGATTACCCATCATACAACGATTCAGACATTCAGAGCTCACGACTTGTGAAAGAACCGTGCAGTTCATTCGGAAAGAAACGAAAACTGTTTATCGGCGAATACATTTGACATACGAGGGAAATAATAAGTAAATAAATTATGGAAATTTATTAGTTTAACCTCATCTGTATATTTGTATTACTAGATTATAGTCCCTAGTTATGAACATGTAATGTTTCACGGGACCATAAAGTTATTATTATAAAAAAATTGATCATTTGCAATTGAAGTCATTTTGAAATATATATCATGTGTAGGCGTAGATAAAATGACCTTGGGTACATTATGATTCTTTTGATATGTTATGGAAATCTGGAGTAATATGATAATAATCATCTACTCGAATAATTCAGCAAATCCTAGGAAGGTTTTCCTGGAATGTTGCATTTCGTTGATATTTCCGAAATATTTTTGAAATATTCTGGCTTGATATGATGATATATTCGAATATTTTGGTAATATTCTTAGGAATATTTTCTTTAAATTATTCCATTTGGTTTCGTAATGTTGGATCTCATGAAATCTCATAGGATTCGCATAAAATTGTATTCCAATTACAGATTGGACCATCAAGTCCTGAACAAACTTTTTTTATACGATACCGAATTAGATTATAAATTGTGTATTTCCACACATAGGTTCTCAAGAATTTTTGTTATGGAAATTGGAATACCTCATCGAATCGTGTATATTATAGTCTCTTTGCACCACCATTGCCTAAACAAACTCCTATACTCTGTATCCTTGTTTTCTCATCGACACTTGTGAATTCTTAGTGATTTCAAGTTGTATGAAAACTTATAGGAATCGTATAAATAAGGATAAGGACTGCTGATACAAACCAGCACATCCTGATCCCACCGTTTCCACAAGATACCCAGTTAAATCTTATACGGAATTTCTGATACAAATAATCGAATACTGAATCCACTTCCTTCATACGATACCCAATAAAATTAGTAATTGTGAATTTCCACACATTTTTCATAAATTGACAAGCTTGTGAATGAGGATATAATATGGTTGTGATTGAAAGTGGAATACCTCATCGAATCTTATAGTCTCTTCAAACAACCACTGCCTGATACAAACTCGTATGACATGTATTCGGGTATGCTTATAAATTACACCTACTTATAAATCCTCATACATCCTTTTAAAAAGTGTATGTGCCAGGGATTACGTACGTGTAGGTTACAGACGTTCCACGTTGATCCTTATAAATTCTCATAATTCGTCTATATTTTTTATGTGAGATTTTTGTCAGGGATGTGTTACGCTTTGCAAGTGTCGATCTAAAAATGATTAAAGGTAAATAAGAATTTCTTCTAAAGAAAACATATCCTACTCACTTTGGCATCCAACGTTGTCTTCGAACAAATTTTTGTGAGTGTTTCATATGTACATCTGAGATCTGGTTATTGAGAAAATTCATAAGGATTGTCTTCGAATCATTGTCTCTGTTTTAATTTTCAGGGTTTAAAGTGATTATAAACTACATTTTTTTATTGCTTTCATGTTTACGTTTATTTTTATTTGACAGCTGTCCGATGATATTTCAACTGTCAGCTGTCAACTGTTTCATATTTAAGAATATCAGTGTAGCCTACTTAGCTTTTGGGGTGTCTGATCAGAGACAACCAAACACATCATTATTTTTATGCTGGTCAGATTGGTCGGTTAAGCATGTCTAGCCATACAGGGGTTCCTGGTTTTGTTCGGCTGACGAATCCTGAATTTGTGAAGTGATTTTTTGTGGATATTCCATTCTACTCATTTCACTATCAACTCCAAAGTCCTGGCTTTTGATAGATGCCTATCTTGGACAATTTGGCGTTTGGAAACTTTGTACCACGCCGAAATTTTTTCTACAAGATAAAACCTTTCACAGAAGGTTAGTTTTTCAACTTTTCTCTTCATCGTTTTCATGCTAGCGACTGTATAGAACAGTTATTAACCGAAAAACATTTATAGGGTTGTTTTAGTACCCGGAGGAATTTAACGCAGGGATTTGTCACGTTTCCTTGCCAGGTTGGGTATCTCCCAAGCATTGGTTAAGCCCCACGTATTCCTGTTGAGGCTAATTAGGATATTATGGCTCTAGTATAGCTGATTTGCTGAAGTGTAGAATGCCTGGTTTTGTCTGATAAAATGCCGATTGCTGTCAGATAAGACGAATCCTTCTTCATTGATAGTCTTTGTAGTCTCCCTTCCATCAACACTACAGTCTGGAAATCATAAGCTTCATATTCCAGAAAGTTGAAATAAAATCAAATGTCATTCAAATAATGTTTATTTCATCACAAAGAGCTAATAACAAAAATAACTGAACTATAAACTCTCATTATAAATAAAATAACAGAAACACAAAATACCAAACAGAACATAAATGAACCATACATTTTGTTATTTTGGAACACGTTGAATAATAATAAAGTTTAAAGTAATCTTCGTGTCAATCTATATTTATTGAAGTAGGAAGTAGGTACGAGGATGCATCTTTCAAACCGTTAAAAAAGATGAATTGAGTCAGTTTGTAGGTTTCATGTTATAACAAAAAATAATAGCAATACCAACCTTCAAGTATTGGTACCTATTAGTTTCTAACACTTCATTTGACACAAAACCACATACACATGAGCAACTAATAAATAATAGGTACGTACTCTTAACGAGCTTAGCCCTCTGATCAGCGTAAAACAATAAAACAATGGTGGACTGGACATTTGGAGTGCCGCGCATGCGTATTTAGTTGGGTGAGACGACGCCTTGGTCAAGTTGTGGCAAATAACACAATTGTGTTGAAATAGTATACAATTTGTGCATATCAAATAGAAAGTGCAAAACGGGTTTAAGATAAGTTCAATGCGTTGTAGATGTTTTCCATATAAGTTTTGTTATGGTAGATGTGCATATTTTTGTGTATTTTTAGGCAATACTATACAAATTGACTTGCACAAATATTTATGGAATTTCACAAAACGCGTATGATGAAAGAATGGACAATTGTGTGAAATATCTACACAACTGTGTATTGAGGTGCATTTAGTCAACATCATTTTAAAATTGTGCTTAAATATATGTCAAAAGCGAAAGTTAAATCTGTTATATCAAATGGCGTCATTTAAACAGCAATGTTAAGTTTATGCTAAAAACCTTTGATGTTGCCGTTATGTTTATGATAATGCTTGTGCTAAAGTTGACTAAATCCACCCTTACACAATGTTGTGCATTAAACTGCTGCCGTCTTTTATCTCTGTGCGTATGGTAAAGTCTCTTGTAGTTTTGGGTATAACATCTAATTGTCGCTATTCGGTTGCTCAACTTCCCAAGCAAGTACTCTTTGACATAGACATATTAAAAGTTGCTGTGGCGCCCCCTCTTATTTTTGTGACCATTCTGTTACTGTTCAATGATATAATTCTGTTATAAAGTATAAATGAACCCATAGTGCCTACCGACGAAGAGCTGCCGTCTGCATTGCTCCTCTTTATTTAACTTTAAAGAAAAGAGGGTTGCACATTTCCTAACTGACGGATTGAATATTTGGCTGCGACTTCACGACTTGGCCTGTGTGGATTTTCCATTACTGTCAGTGGAACATCTACTTTTTCACCTTCCAAAATTCCAGGACGGCCTCTCATGAAATTATCCCCCACATGACTGAAATCTTCGCTCAAAGTTGATTGTGTAATTATCAGGGTATACCGTAAAACGGGGTTACTTCGACAGGTTTTTGGCAAGTTTGTTGCTCTGTAAAGGAAACTATACGCTTGACAACATTGGCTCCTATTCCATTGTAACAATTGAAGCCTTGGTTCTATTCACTAAAAAAATTATTGTGGCCCCACCCCCCCTTCACCTTTTTTTTTAAATTTCTTTTTGGTGTCGAAGTTACCCCGGGTTGGGGGTAACTTCGACACCGAAAAATGTAAAAATAAATATATAATAATAATAATAATAACAATAATAATAATAATAATAATAGTAAATGGGTTGTTAAAAATAATACTTGCAGAAAATCATTTATATATTTAGCAACTTTGGTAAGGCATATTTGGCATATAAATCTAAACTAAAAAACATCCTTTTAACTAAACAAAAACTCTTAAATAAAGTAGGTAACACAAGTAAAAAAAAATCTAAATATGCTAAGAACATAGGAACAAGTCAGGGACAAATGCTTAATCATCATCGAAACATGAGGCACATTCGTAGCTCGCTTGGTTGGAACCCCCGTTGCAGTGTCCACAAACCCACTTTCCACAAGTCACACACTTAATCCAAGCTTTTTGGTTCGTGTATTCGGAAAACTCTATTAGAATAATGGAATAGCAATTGCAGGCAGGACATTCATATTGAGGGTCATTGGAGCCAAGATTGCAAATACCGCACACCCACTTCAAACACGAAATGCAACAAATCCAGTCTTTCTCTACAGTATAGTGTGCGTAAGAACATTTGCATACAGAGCAAAGGGAATCAGAATCAGTGACTTTTTTTTGTGGATCTCTTTCTCGATGGTCCAGGTGCATCAGGTTCAACGATTTTCATTTTCAGTGGTTTAGGGCGACTTGCCTTTGAGTTTTTCTTCGGGTTTTGCGTGATGGAAGTTGTTTCAACATGAACAATTTCTGGTAAATCAACTTGTTCCATTGCTGCTTCCGAGCGGGATGGAGTGCTTGTTGCAACTGGCATCTGCATTTGTTGACCTGGCCGTGTTGCTATTTTCTTTCCTCTTTTGCGAGGCGTTGCCTGCGCATTAGAATATCCTCTAGATTCCTTTAGAAATTCTAGTAAACTGGAATCTAGCACCCTCTCGGAACTCAATTCGTTGCCAGGAAGTTTGGCGAAAACTCTTTCTGGATCAAATGGGCTTAGCCCTGTTGCCCTAAAGCCAGATTGCAGGTTTGTGGAAGTGTTTTCTGCTATATGAGACCACAAGCGATTCAGCAAGTTGGGGAATTGTTCTTTTGGAATGCTTCCTTTCCGACGACACTCCTTCCTCCACGTATCTAAGACTTCTCGCCATTTTCGCTTCATGGGCGCAAAAAAACTCACATCTAAAGGCTACATCAGATGTGTCGAATTTGGTGGCAAAGGCGTCATGTAGATATTATTCGCTATTGCTGCTTCGACGACACGAGGAGAGAAATGTGACGCAAGGTTATCTCCAATCACAACCTTTGTTTCTTCTAGGGAGCTATTGGCGTTTATGTGAGGGATCAAAATATCGAAGAACCATTTTTCAAATGTTGTCATATCAAACCAACCACTTGGCGTGACCTCATATACTGTGCCCGCAGGACCTCCTGTCGTCCAATTTTCGTATAAGTGTTGGGCTTTGTAGACCACCATGGGTGGAAGCAGGATGCCCTTAGCTGTTCCGTAAATCATTATACTGATCGATGTCCTAGAGTGCTCTTGAACTCGCTCGACTCTCTTAGTTCCTCTGGGCACCAATACTTTTTTTGCACCAGGATCATCAGTGATGTTAGTTTCGTCGTAATTATAGACATGTTCCGGTAACGCATGTGCCAAGTTGTCTTTAATGTTGTCGAAAAATTATTTTATTTCCGGTTTACCCACCGCAGAGCGCTGACGTTTGATATTTGAAGCCAACCGGGTTGTCAGGTTGTTTCTTTCAGCAAATTTGTTTATGAAATCCAAACCTGGTTCGTTGTTCTTCCATCCCGGAATATCCCTGCCTTGCTTCGTTACAAACTTTGCCACAACTATGCGAATATCTTGGTGCGTCATGGGGAAGCCCCAGTTGCTAACTGCACCAAGGGTTTTTGCTATCATCTGTTCTTCCTCGACAGTCAGTATACATGGGTCCGGTTTTAAAAGATGGGTTCCACTAATTTTATCGATCAAAGTTGTTCTTGGAACCTTAAACTTTAGACTTGCTCTAGATTTGGACATGCCTTTCTTCACAGCTTCAATGGCTTTCTCCATGCTCTCCTTATTATAGTTGAGATACGGTCTACCTCCCAGCTTTTTGACGTAGGTGCGCGGCATCTTACAAAAAAATTAGGTACGTGTTACCTGAAACAACGAGGAAAAACAAAACTAGAAATAATAATAATAATAAAAACAAAAAAATAGTAATAATGATAATAATAGTGATACTCGTAACAATAAACAATAAATGGATAACCGAAAAAACAATAAAAAGTCAATTTGTATGCAAAAAACATGCATGATATTATACGTGTCGAAGTTACCCCCGCTGTCGAAGTAACCCCGTTTTACCTACTTATCATTGAATATTTGACGAAGCTAAGCTTGCATGTCTCCGAGACCGCTCTTTATAGCCAATCATCACTGTGACGGTAAAAGTGAAAATACTAAAATTGCTGGTTCAAAAAAGGATTATGTTGATTACTAAAACAAATTATTAAAAAAAAGAACTCCGGGAAAGAATAAACTTCCACCTACCTCGCTGACTTTGGTATGCGATCTTCTATCTTCTTACACAGCGGATTGGCGAAGTGTGGTAAGCGTAAGTGAAAATTACGTGGAAAATGCGGGTTGTCATAGACTTGACCGAAAAACTTGGAAAATTGTCACAGAAACGTATATCTCTCTAGAGGTACCATTCGAATCTGTCTCCGCTGTTCTTCTTGCGCACATGCTCATAGTGGAAGTTTACTTTCATGAACGCGAAATTAATGTAAATTTGAAAACTAAGGGGGATTGCTTCGACCATATACGAAGTAGGTGAAATATATCAAAAAAAAGTAAATTAATTATTTAAATGAGACTTGCACAAACATAGAAAGTAGAGATGAGAGAAACCTTAACAATCACCATTATTTCAATGCTTGGAATCTCATTTAAACGAACCATTTTTAAAAATTTGCATGACCTTTTGCATTATTTGCCAATACTTTGACAATTGACAAGCAGGTCCACGTTGCTAATTGACACAGAAAAAAAGAACAGGTAGTTACATATAAACGAAACAAAAAATTTCTCTACCAGGGTCATATCAAAAGAAGTGGGCGCTTTTAACATTCAATTGATATTTTCCCGGCAATTTTGTTATGTATTATGCAATAAAATTATACTTACCTATTGTATGCAGAAAAATGTCCACTTTCAAATGACACTTTCAAAATGGGGGGTTGCAAAAAATATATCCATGACCTTATAACAGACACAATTCTTGAAACAATTATATAAAGTGCATGATAGAAAATTAAAATTGATGTGTTTGAGCGAATATTCTCTTCTGGCCCTGTAAAGATTTTAGCGAATATATTCTAATTTTTACGTGGTCACTGTAGGTATATATCGCTGAATGTTTTGATGCCAATATTAATGATAATAATAAGTGTTTATTTTACAAAAATACATACAATATAAGAATATTAACAGTATTAAGAATATACAAAAGTTATAAAAGCTATCCACAAACACATTCTAATTCCACTGCAACATAACTCGTATCATACTTTCATCAGATTTTACAGGAGAGGCAATAAACGTTCCTAGGGGCACTAAGTTAAAATGTAAGTGTGCAAAATAGCTGAATGTTCATTCGAGTCACAAAGAAGTATTCCATAACTATGAGGTGTTATTTTGATTAATATTGCTATCGCAATGTGGATTACGACTTATTGCTTTTCTTTGATTGTGGACTACGTCATTTTGGGATTTTATGTTGGGTGTCTTAAGATAATTTGATTTTTGAATTTTACCTATCAGTTCGAATCAGAGGTTGTATTCGAGATAATCAACTTGCTTGTGGTGGTTTACGACAATATGCTTCTATGATTTACGGCCAATGGGGATACGATCTTATTTAAAATGGGAAAATGAAATATTTCTATAGGTGTGTATGGGATTCTAGCTTTTAGATTTAGTTGCGAATGTGGTGGACTGATATAAAAACGTCGAAACCCCAATTTCGATAAAATTGTTGGATACGACATGTTAGAATTAGGCCATCGTTATTATAAATCTCTGATTTCTCAATGGGAAAATGCCTATACAATGGAAACAATCCATAGTTACCCCGGTTTACAAATCTGGAAAACGCAATCTATTGACGAATTATCGGCCCATTTCAGTTTTAAATAATTTTGCAAAAATATTCAAACATGCTCTTTAGAAACAAACATCACATAATAACCAGCAGTCAATATAGCTTTTTGCAAAATTACAACACGAAGGATGCCATCATGAGTTTTGTCGAAAAAACAGTGAAGGCCTTGGACAAATCGGAGAAGTGCCTAGCGGTCTTTCTTGATGTGGCCAAGGCATTTGACACTGTTTCTCATAACAAATTATCAGTTAAAACGAGTGACTGCGGCATTCGATTGTTATCTTTAGATATTTTTGAGAACTATCTAAAAACAGAACACAGGGAATGAAGGTAGGTGAAGTGCTGAGTACAAAATCAGTAGTTCAGACAGGAGTTCCACAAGGTACAGTATTGGGACCCAAACTGTCAATATATATATATATATATATATATATATATATATATATGTAAAAAAGTTATTGGGTATAACCCTCAAAAAGTTGTGCAACCGTAGACACGTGTTTCGAGCTTAAGCTCTCTTCAGTACGGTAAAATCAAGTGCGAAGATGTACAACACTCGGATGTAAAAATAGAAACAAAGGAAGTCAACAACAGGAAGCCAACCACACATTTGTGGCATCGGTTAGAAGACCTTGTACTCACAAGGCAACAACTAACGTCACCACGGAGGTAGCTATAGCTACCAACGTGACAATCCTACCCAGAAAGATACAAATAAGGATGGATTTAGCGAGGGGCAATATATGAAAATATAAGTAAAAAAGTTATTGGGTATAACCTTCAAAAAGTTACTTATGACATCTACAGTCACTAGGTCAGATGATTTTCTATGCTGACGACACAGCAAATATCTTTACTGGCAGGAGTTGGGATGAAGTAAATAGAATATCTGAAATAGGTATGAAAAATATAAAAATCTTGTTGAATCATCTATTAAGCCTAAACGTTGCAAAAACTGAATATATCACCTTCTCACCTACGATAAGCGACCAACCCAATTTAAATGTTAAATTGTACACGCCTAAATGTGCAAATTTCGTTGGATCTAATTGTCCCAATTTGCAAATTGTTGTAGTCCTAGTTTTTGACAGTTTATTACTACTTGAGAGCGGCGTTGTTCCACTCCAAAGAAAGTTTACGTCTCTTCAGGCATAAAGTTTAAGGTCATCCATGTAAAAAAGATGCCTTAGAAAACCTTATGCGTCTGGTTGTTGGGGGTGCGCAGTATCCACGCATGTTCCTGAGCGCAACGTACAATGGCAATCTAATCTAAATATATTAGAAATGACCATACCCATTGTTTTGGAAAGCAATATCACTGATCGCTTCACAACTATACTACAAATTATTATAGACAACAATATTCCAGACAAAGGGGAGGAAATTAGAGATAAAAAATATATAAATGTAGAAAAACTAATCCAAAAATTACGATGTAAAAATTGGATATCTGTATACTCAACCGACGATCCTAATTCTGCCATGGAAATTTTCTATATATTCTAACAAACACCATAAAACAATGTACTGAAAATGAAAAATGTTCCAGGAAAAACACAAAGTTTGCACCGTGGTTAACGACTTTCCTATTGAAATTCCTCAACAAAAAAAAAAACGATTTGTTTGCAGAATTACATAAAAACCCGCACAACCAACAATTGAAAAATAATTACAAAAAGTATAAAAATAAACTGACTCATCTTATAAATATAACCAAACGCGACTACTACAGACAACAAATTCACAACAACTCGGACAATAAAAAAAAATCTCTGGAATATAGTACAGGATATCAGTGGTAAAAAAGGGATAAACGAATACATACTATACAAAAAGAAAAAGGCGAAACACTAGTTGAAAAAATTGAAATTGCAAACGACTTCAATAAAAAATTCATTGAAACGGGTAAAAAACTTGCTGAAAAAGTAAGAAAAATCCTAATTTTAAATCAAACAAGAGAAGGCTGCCAAATTTCATCGTTATCGATCCCACCAACGCAGATGAATTGAAAAGCCTCATTAAAGAGCTCAAAACAAAAAATCTTTAGGTGAGGATCAAATTCGAGCTGAAACGCTCAAGCGGATCGTAGATAATACTGTCATTCCTCTTACCTATATTTTAAACAAATGTTTAGACAAGGGAATATGCCCTACTACTTTCAAAAACACGATTGTCATTCCAATACCCCAAAATTGGGATAAATCTTCAGTTACCTACCAATTATAGACCCATTTCACTGATTACAAATTATGTGATAAAATATTGTTACATAAAAAATTTTTTTCTACACGAAAAACTCTACCAAGATACTGAATTGTTTCAAATGAGACAAATTTATATCTATCAATGTCTACTACAAATGCATCAAAATTATGAACATTTTTCGAAGAAGTCTTTGAATACAAGAGCAGCAACCAATCTCAATGTCTGAGTCAGTCATTTCAAAAAGTCTGTCACACAACGATATTTCCTTTACTTTGAAACAACATTATTTAACACTATTCCAGTAGAAATTAAAATAATCCGCAACAAAATTAAATTTAAACGTGAAAAAAAAATGTATTCTCAACAACACCGCACAATTTGATATTTTCTGAAAAATAAGTAAACGACCCTTCTCTAAACATTCTATTCGTACTCATTGTGTATGAAATACGAGCTATCGTTCCTCATCGATCAATATTTTCATAATCCATATAGGTACCATTCTCTGTTTGACACAAAGACTAATATTGTAATCAACATTTCATTGTAACTACCAACTTCTATTCCCCTCATGTATTTATTCACTACAAGTCTTCATATTGTTTTTTATTAGATATTTATTTCTACTCTCTAAAGTGGATAATGACAAAACGGGCACTTGTGCCTAGGTCGACCCTTTTAGACAAAACTTCACTTTACGATAAAAATTGTGAACTATTTGCATTATGTGAACTGTACAATGCCAGATCGCAGAAATATATTTGATTTGATTCCACTTATATTATTTTTAAAATGTCGCACATTTTCAGATTTTTTTCTAGTCGATATTGTCAATTTCGCTAAATGTGCTTCAAGAATATTTTGGGAATATTATTTCAAAAATGTCAAAGTAACATTTGACCAATATCGCAAAATGTTCACATCATATGTCTAAATGGGTCCAGCTTTCAGTTATTTCGAATTGTTTTGAAAATTTTGATAGATAGACCTTCACAAAAAAATACTTATTTTTAAACTAAGGAAGAATTTAAATGAATGAAGCTTCCTGAATTTTTGGCAACTTTTCAAAAACATTATACGGGGTGCTCAAAAATTGGTGCCGAATTTGGAAATCTCGAAAATTATGTAACATTTTTTTTTTCAAATGAAAACGACATTTTTGGTCCAATGCCGTTTGAATCAACGCTAAAAAATAGAGGGAGTTTATGCTTACAACCCTATATCTAAATTAAACGGTTTCTGTTGAAATTTGGAAAAACTGAAATTTCCGTGTGATAACTAGAGATATCTGAATTATCAGTAATCCGTAGAAAGATTCGATAAGATATAAATGCTGAAGTGTTATCAAACAATATTCTAAAGTACGTTTGATGTTTTGACAAAGTAGCACAGCTAGTTTACCTTTGTTCGGCTTATAGAACAAATGGCAAAATCTCTATCAGGTAGATTATCTTTGAATTTTAACACGGTTTTGCGTTGTGTCTGAATATCTCTTTATCATCATTCTTAAAAGGTACATGTCCAACGGATATCCCCATTCCGCGCATACCTGAAGTTTTTCCACCATTAATGCTCCTTGAATTTGACTCAGAACATTCTGGCCATCTTGCATTTTGTTCTGGCGATTTTTTATTCGACGATACAACACTGTTTATGGTATTCTGTACTTGGATGTAGCTTTTTTAATGCTCTAAAACTGCACCCTTTTCCTTCTATATAACACCATTGGTACTGCTCTTCATTCGTATCAGGTTTGCAGACAAGCGGCATGTTTGGATTTAGTGATCCTTTCGTTCTGTAATGAGGGCTGAAAAATCAGCACAAACAAATATTTTGTTTCCTTGATACCAATGCTTACAGTAATTGATCTATTATAACTAAAATATTAATACTCACCTAGTTTTTGAATAAACAACTTCACAAGTTATCAACTTCATTTGCGTTTCAATTTTGGTCTTGTTTGTAGGTTATGATGCCGAATTTCAAATAATTCAATCAAGCAGAATAGTATATTGTGCAACTAGTGCAGAAAATAGGATATTTCATACGAGTTTGACAAGATTATGAACCACGAGCCGTATCCAATTTCCGCACGAGTTGTACACTATAGTTTCTCGACGACCTTCATCAAAAACATAGGTGTGTCGGATTTCAATTTCGCATGACTGTATTATACCTACTTACAAATCATTTTTACAGGAAACCAATTCAATTGCCTGAAGAAGAATATAAGAAAGATGTATCGCACAAAGAGAACACATTTTATTGATTATTCAACAAAAATATTTGCACAAGTTCCAACAAATTTCGAAAGTTGTGCTCATCTCAAAGGAGAGTTCCATATCAAATGAAAAATTTCGACCAAGTCGAAATACCCTCTCTCCACAGTTCCCATACAGTGGGAAAACGTGAGGCAAGTATATGTCAGAAAACAACTACTTCCCCCTACGAATATTGAATTACATCTGACATTTAATCGTGCAATGTTCCTCATAGGAGGACACTATTGCAAGTGCTGATTGCTCCTAAGCAATGCGTATCATCCCCCATCTGGTTGGAAATGACCACCTGCATACATGCATGTTTCAAGGTTCTTACCTCTCATCAATGCTAGGTTAGGTCAGACAACATTATAGTCGTCCTGTCTCCCCCAACGAACGACAACACCCAAAGCCCAAGAGCAAGCAGCACTCCTCGACTGCACAACTCCGGGAAGAGTAATGCTACACAAGTTCGAACAAAGTTCGAAAGGTGGGCTCATCTCAAAGGAGAGTTCCATATCAAATGAAAAATTTCGACCAAGTCGAAATACCCTCTCTCCACTGTTCCCACACAGTGGGAAAACGTGAGGCAAGTATCTGTCAGAAAACAACTACTTCCCCCTACGAATATTGAATTACATCTGACATTTACTCGTGCAATGTTCCTCATAGCAGGACACTATTGCAAGTGCTGATTGCTCCCAAGCAATGCGAATCATCTTCCATCTGGTTGGAAATGACCACCTGCATACATACATGTTTCAAGGTTCTTACCTCTCATCAGTGCTAGGTTAGGTCAGACAACATTATAGTCATCCTGTCTCCCCCAACGAACGACAACACCCAAAGCCCAAGAGCAAGCAGCACTCCTCGACTGCACAACTCCGGGGAGAGTAATGCTACACAAGTTCGAACAAAGTTCGAAAGGTGTGCTCATCTCAAAGGAGAGTTCCATATCAAAATTTATTACCAAGTCGAAATACCCTCTCTCCACAGTTCCCACACAGTGGGAAAACGTGAGGCAAGTATCTGTCAGAAAACAACTACTTCCCCCTACGAATATTGAATTACATTGGGTACATTTTGGTATGACCATAAAAAAAGTATTGGAAAAATTGTTATTGATGGTCATATTTGAACAATTGTTCAGTACTAACGGAATACTATTATTTACTTTTATCAAACCTTGAATGGCTTGATTATTATTTCCTGTCATATTATCATTACTTTCCAAAACTGTAGTGGAGGTTGATGGTCTCGCAGTAGGGACTGATTGTGATACCGATCTAGTTCCGAGAAGGTTGTTGCATGTTCAATAGATTGGGTTATTTGATTGGATATTTCCATTTTTTTATTGATTGATTCATGAATAGTACCATCTGCAACTGTGCTGCTTTTCCAGCCGCTTTGCCTTTTCAGAGTCAATAAATCACTGCCACTATCCACTAAAATTGCAGCTGAAGAACGCCTAAATGAATGGCCAGTGTAGTTTTCTGGGTTTGGTAATTTCAAAAATGTAGCGATTTCTTTTGCCATTGCGCCAAACTTGTTGATTCTCACAAACTGAGAGGTACATTTGCCTTTCTGGTAATTAATGAAGAAACTGTTATTTTTATCCACCATGGTTTTGGGACGTAGATCTGCGTACTTTTTTATATATTCCATAAAATGTTCCTGTTAATGTAAAAGTTCGTGGTACTTTATTTTTTGTGTCCAGAACCTTTACAATTAATGCAGTTGTTGCATTATTCAGATCGTTCATTTTCACATTGGCCAATTAGGATCCGCTCATAGCGAATGCTAAAGCAACCTAAAATCATTAAAATACATAAGCATTTGTTATTTCTCTTATTATTATTATTTATTTTACTGCCTTCACATTATTGTTGTAATATCAAACTTATCTATATTTTTATGAATATCAAATACGCTATTTATCCTATCCATAATGTAACCGTACAAGTTTGTTTATATGTCAACAATCCACGCCCTAGCTTTGCCTTAGTGGATTTGTTGTTTGTTCACATAACTATGTATGTAAATTAATTTTGGTCAATACTGATCAAACATTACTATGTTATATTTATATGCTCGAAATGTATACATGTTTGATACATGATGATAAAAAATCATTATCATCATTATTATTATTATTATAGTAGTAAGCACTGTATCTTAGATAATTCAGACAATTTGTTTAATATATCCAATATAAAATTGAGTTTATGAGTGACATGAGTATCACTCTTTAATTATGAGACATTCAAATAAAAAAAGAAGTTATTTCGTGAAGATTAGAACCTACTCCATAGATTCTGTTTTGTGATCCGTGTCGAATGTTTGGTGCATTAACGCCCTGAGCTATTCAATGACATCAATATTGTTTGTCAAAAACAACGATTTTTTCATACAAAATATGAGTAGTGAATGAGTGAAATTTTAATCTTCCTTTAAAAAAAATCCTCATTCTGAATAAATCAACCGGAAATGCAAATCAAAACATACCATGATCAACAAATATTTCTCATCCGGAGCAGACTCCATAAATTGTTTTATTTGCTGAGGATTTAAAATGTTTGATTATTTTGGTTTATGTCCGACTGAGCGTAATTTGAGTGACGCTTTCAATTTCAGGTAGTTTCCAATGTTTATGTCATGTTTAGCTATCAAGGATATTCGTAACAGAATAAATTGACCAGACAGTACTTGGCTTGTACTTATTTCCTAATTCTCCTATGTAAGCCAATAAAACTACCTTGTAGAAGCTTTTCGCGTTACTTAATCGATTTTTCTGAATTCCTTCGTTGTTTCGTTTGCTAAATTGCATACTTCTGGGGAGGAATATCTTACATTTCATCGTCAGATGACAATGTACCAAAGAAAACTGAAGAAATTTTACGATTCGGTACCTATCTACTTAGTAAATCACATTAACAGTGACACTATAATGTTATGAATTCGTTTGTAGATATGTCATTGTCACAGGTATCTATGAGTCAAAATTAGAGTACCTATAGTTAACTATATTATGGGCCGTGGTGGCCGTGGTGGTAGAGCGTTCGCCTTTGGAGCGAAGGGTCGAAGGTTCAAAGTCTCGCATGGTCATGGGTCTCGTGCATAGCATCATACGTTAAAAGGTAAGGGCTGCGTCTTCCCTAGCTCACACAAGTCTCTCGAAGACTTCCGAGGGTTGAGCGTAGGGGTGCAATCGGATGACGGATATAACAATTTTACAACAATATTTGGTAATCGCACCAATCGCCGAGCGAGGAGACCGTGCGCAATCTTTCATTTCACACTAGTGCGAAATGAAATATTTCGCCCTTGTGCGAAATATCTAATTTTGTGTACTAGTTTACAGTGCGAAATGGTACGTATCTCAAGGAGGTCGTCGAAAAATGATATTTTTCTGAAATCGTTCAAAAATGACCACTTTCTCGGAGCAACTTCAGGCCTCAAAATACGCTAATCTAGTATTTTAGTCCGTTGCTAAGCAACGAACTTTCCCGAACCGTTTTCGGACCTAAACGGTACGGGAAAGTACTTTTTCGGCAACCATCCGGGAAGTGTTCACCTCCCGGACACTTTTTCTTTGGGAAAGTAGCACTTTCCGGCCTAGTCCGGGAAGTACGTACTTCCCGGGAAGTACTCGAATTTTAATACAAATATTAATATAAATAAGAATTAGAATGTTTCTATTGGTACCTATCTTCTGTTCGAATTTCAATATACAGGGTGTTTCATAATGAATGCGCAGGACTGCAGGAAGTAATAGCTCGTTCAAAAATATGAAAAAAAGTTTCTATTAACTTACCCTCTAAAATGCACCATTTTCGAGATACAGGGTGTTGAAATTTAAAAAATAATAATCGTTTTTTGCGAATATCTCTGGAACCGTTCATCGCACAGAAAACAAATTTCGTAGGCATTTTCTACTCATAATAAGCTATGTTTCGTGTTGATTTTTTATTTTTTCAAATCATTAATTGGTGAAAATTGTTGGTGTTTTTTCTCCAACTTCTACTCCACTGAAAAAAGTATGATTTTGAGCCACCCACTGGAACCGCCAATGTTTTCTACACAAAAAAGGTACTCTTGGTCATAAGCTCTACAATTGACCGTTATCAAGAAAAATCAACTTTCATGTTGAAAAACAAGGTAAATTTTTTTAAATAATTTTTTTCCCAATTATACAAAATTTATTTAAACGTTAAAACAAGTAACAAAACCATACTCAGTTGAATTGTTGGAAATGTCCGCCGTTAGCTTCAATGCACGCAGCAATTTTTCGAGGAAAAAACATTATTTAAACAACATGAAAGTTGATTTTTCTTGAAAACGGTCAACTTTAGAGCTTATGACCAAAAATAGACTTTTTGTGTAGAAAACATTGGCGGTTCATATAGGAGGCTCAAAACTCTACTTTTTCCAGTGGCGTAGAAGTTGTAGAAAAAAACACCCACTACCCCCTTCAAAATCTTCACCAATTATTAATCTATTTTCTGTGCGATGAACGGTTCCAGAGATATTCGCAAAAAATTATTATTATTTTCTAAATTTCAACACCCTGTATCTCGAAAATGGTGCATTTTACAGGATAAGTTAATAGACACTTTTTTCCATATTTTTGGACGAGCTATCACATCCTGAAGTCCTGCGCATTTATTATGAAACACCCTGCATAATACAAATAAGAACTGAAATGTTCGAAATATTCAAATTTGGAATCGTTTGATCCGGTTAACAGATGGGTGAAAGTCGACCTCTCTTTGTCTCTTAGACTAAATGCCTCTCATTGATTTGTTATTCTACATGATTGCCAAAAATATAGTGTACGCAACACGCCCGAGAACAGTCTTTTGGACTCGTAGATTTCCAGGACTCGCTAACGCTCGTCCTAGAATTTGGTCTACTCGTCCAAAAAAACAGTATTTTCCGGACTTGTTACGTAAATTACTATTCCCGTATCGAAAACGATACGGGAATATTTTTGCCGGCTTATTTACATATTAGACCGTTATTGAATTCACGCAAACAATATGCAGAATTCCTTAGTTTTTGATAATGCTCATTACGATTTCAGAAAAAATAGTATGTGTACCTCGTAGTAAAAGCACATTCCCAGACTTCAATGCTTGTTGGCCTCGGCTTAACGCCTCGGCCAACAATTTACATTGTCGTCCGGGAATGTACTGCTTTTAATACTAGATACCCAATATACTATTGAATAATATCAGTAAAGTTCAATTTGAATCCGGGGTCAAAAGCATACGTATGTGGTTACGTCATAATTTAAAATTTTCAAAAGATCTTTCAACTGTTATCACCCCACTGATCCTATTCTCCCTTTTACGGTATCGTTTCATACAAGTCATTCCAATGATAGTTCAATTTTTTCTCCGCTAACATTACCAAGTTGTAAGTTCATCAGCAATCGAGTCACAGCTTAATAAACACACAGCTATAGGAAACTCGATGTGGAGGTGGTAGCCAACGAAGATATTCGCGCACCCCCCACTTTTGGATTAAAACCCATCAAAGCAGTGGCAGGTATCGGGATTACGTTTCATCCGAATTTATAAGCTCCATAGGCGTAGTCACGGATAACTCGTGTTTTTATATTGTGTGTTGCTGTGTTATGTTAAACTATTTTGGTGAAAATAGGAAATGCTGTATAATATGTATCAATGAAAACTCGAAAAAAGACTATTTATTTCACAATCGGAGAACGGATTGCGTGATTGGGTTGTCTGAAGGTGGAGATGGTGGTAATGTTATTAAGCCTGCATTGAGTGCATCTGTGATTATAGTACGAGGAATATTTAGCCGATGGAAACAACCAGTGGCATTTGATTTTTGTCACTCAGCCTACCCAGCTGAATCATTGAAACAGCAAATTTTTTAATTGAACAAAATTCTCAAGCAAATCGGACTAAAGATATGTGCTGTAACGAGAAACAAGGGGTCCAATTATATGCCGTTATCAAAATTATTAGGTATTACAGCGACCAAACAATTTTTTTTGCGAAGATCAAAAGGTCTACAACATTTTCGATGTACCTCACGTCATTAAAGCTATTCGAAATATGATTTTCTAATTGGTAATGATAATATTTCGTAGTCCTTCATTAAAATATTTTTTTTCCGTAATTATCAAGGTAGAATGATGAAACACGCAGTACTGAAGGAATTTATGAAAATGCACCTACCAGTTGAATGGTAATGGCTTAAGTGATATCCACTGCCCTCCAGTCGCGATGGAACAAACCATTTTTACGGTAAATTATATTAGGGGGAAAATAGAAGCGAAATGCCATCAGATTCGTGATCAGGACCCTCAACTCATCACATATACTCCCTTTTCCTGAAAAAAATTCAGTCCTGAAAAACTAGAATCTGTCTCACTTTTCATGGAAGCACCCCCGTAACTTCCGTAATTATGAAGGTAGAATGATGAAACTCTTAGGACTAAAGGAAATTATGGAAATGCACTAACCGGTCCAATGGTGATAGCCTAAGTGATATACACTGCCCGCCAGTCGCGATGGAACCAACCATTTTTCTATCGCTGCTGGCGGGCAGCGTATATCACTTAGGCCATCACCATTGAATCGGTAAGTGCATTTCTATAAGTTTCTTCAGAACTGGGAGTTTCATAATTCTACCTTGATAATTACGGAAGTTACGGGGGTGCTTCCATGAAAAGTGAGACACTGTATGTCCCAGTTCATTTGAAAAAATTTAAATGAAATATGCCTCCCAAGTATTCAGTGAGACAGTGGTATGTGGCATAGATGTTAATATTCGGTTTGGACAGCTGCCGTCTCAAGCATATAAAACATCTGAGTTTGTAGATAGATCTTTATTCAAATAGGAATTCTAATATACATATGAGAGAAATAGTACAATAAAAACTAAAAATAAAAAAAAGACGTGGTAAATATACCGGGTGGCTACGGAAGTATTGCCTACGGAATATCTCAGTTATTGCATGAAGTAGGTTTGTGAAATTTGGAGCGTCGGTATAATGACATAAGAGCTAGAATTTGAGCATATTGACATGTCGAAGTTAACTTCCGGTCTGACCGGAAGTAACATCAACTTTCTTATTTTAAATAGAAACCCTATTTTTTTTTCTTTTCGCTTTATTCAGCATTCAATTCCCTTTCTAATGACATATCACAAGTTGGTATCTAACCAGAAACTAGATCAGAAAAAAATTATTATTGAAATTCACCGAGTAGGCCGTGGAAGCAAAATGAAAGCCAAAAATTGAAAAGTTGGCTATGGAAACCATACGTCACTTGATAACAGTTGCTACTACTGTGATATTTTATTTTCATTCGTCGGCGTTATAAAAAGCCGCCAAAAAAATATTGGAAAAATTGGGAAAAAAACAATACTCTGTAGGTCCATAACTTAAACAGGAACATAAAACTTTTTCTTGCCTGTACTATTCAGCATAACCATTCCTTTCTAATGATATAATAGAAAGTAATTTTTTGAAATGAAATACCAAAAAATCCAATTATTATTCTTCAAATAACGAAAAAACATATTTATCGAAAAAAAAAATTCAAATTGATAGGATTAAAGATAAAATAAATTCAAAACAAATGTTCGAAATGCATTCCCTCAGCGTCAATACATTTATTGACTCTGGTGATATTTTCATGTAAAACGTTTCTCAACATTTGGGGCGTGATATCATGTAGAGTTGTAGGCTGTGTGGAATACACCCTATTTTTAAGATGCCCCCATAGAAAAAAGTCGCACGGAGTAAGATCAGAGGTGACCTTGGTGGCCACCTGACTGGACCATGGGTTGTTATAAGTCTCTCTTGAAAGCGATTTTGAAGATAATTTCTCGCTATTCTTGAATTATGCGGAGGGGCGCCATCCTGCTGGAAGTACATTCTCTCAGTTATTTCCGCTGGTAGGTTGTTAATGAATTCCGAAATTTCATTAGTTAAAAAATTAAAGTATCACTCTCCGGTTAGTTGGCCTTGAAAAAGAATGGGGCCAACAATATGAGTTCCAACTATTACTGCCTAAACATTCACACCAAATCTCTCCTGGAAGCCGCCTTGTCGAAACCAGTGCTCGTTTGCTATCGCCCAGTACCTGGAACAAAAGACCGTTCACACTTTTAGCACTTTACACTTCGACTATCGACAATAATCCAAATAAAGTACAGTACCTACCTTGTATTATTCCTGTTAAATAATCCATTGTTGGTAAATCTTGACTCGTCCGTAAACAAGATATAATAGTTAAATAGGTGATTCTCAGCATTTTGTCGAAGAAACCAATTACAATATTCCAGGCGCCTTTCACCGTCATTTTCATACAAATGTTGATGCAACTGATACTTGAAGGATTTCAATCCATGTTTTTTCAAAATTTTCCTAGCAGAGTCCTTACTTATAGCTAATTCGGCGCCAATCTGCCTTGAGGAAATTGTGCTATCATATTGTACTAAAGCTAATACATTAATTTCAGTTTCCTCATTAATAACAAAAGCTTCTTGGTCTTCGTGAACATCAGGCTCAGTTCTTAATTTTTCTTCAAGCCACTGGAAATACCTTCTTGACGGTTGCTGCCTCCCTGGATATCGCTCTAAATACAATCGTTCAGCGGCATAAGAATTTTTTAAACATTCACCATAAATGAGAAGCATGTCAATTTGTTCGGTTCGTGAATAACGGGGCATTTTTTGAATATTCCACTAACTTATTTCGATTTCCAAACCCTTTTAAAATGGCAGAATCAAAAACACTACTTTGAACGTCAAAATAATATGGATAGCAGCGTTCTTGACAGCTCTCATTTCTATTTTGTTTCATTACAAAATACATCTTAATCAGCCTACTTGTTAATATTTTGGTTCGAATGATCATTGCAATGGAATGATTATTCTGAATAGCACAAACATCGTCCATAGGTAGATATTAGAATATGTATGGACGATGGCACAGACCAAGTACGTTTATGTTCCTATTTAACCTAGAACCTACAGGATATAATTTATCATTCCACATTATTTTTAATTTTATTTTTGCGTATTGCGATAATCTGTTTTGTTATTTGAAGAATAATAATTGGATTTTTCGGTATCACAGTTCAGAAAATTATTTTCTATTATATCATTAGAAAGGAATAGTTATGCTGAATAGTACAGGCAAGAAAAAGTTGTATGTTCCTATTTAAGTTATGGACCTACAGAGTATTGTTTTTTCCCAATTTTTCCATAATTTTTTGGGCGGCTTTTTATAACGCCGACGAATGAAAATAAAATATCACAGTAGTAGCAACTGTTATCAAGTGACGTATGGTTTCCATAGCCAACTTTTCAATTTTTGGCTTTCATTTTGCTTCCACGGCCTACTCGGTGAATTTCAATAATAATTTTTTTCTGATCTAGTTTCTGGTTAGATACCAACTTGTGATATGTCATTAGAAAGGGAATTTAATGCTGAATAAAGCGAAAAAAAAAAGGGTTTCCATTCAAAATAAGAAAGTTGATATTACTTCCGGTCAGACCGGAAGTTAACTTCGACATGTCAATATGCTCAAATTCTAGCTCTTATGTCATTATATCGATGCTTCAAATTTCATAAACCTACTTCATACAATAACTGAGATATTCCGTAGGCAATACTTCCGTAGCCACCCGGTATATCAAAGCATACAGATAGTACTTTCTCGTAGTACCTACCCTAAGATAAGTTACATCACCAATTATAATATAAATCCAACTTTGAAACATTAAAATACATGCATATTTATGTATCAATCATATTTAAAAAATAATACCTAGAACAAGCAGTTTAAAATATTAATATTGCACGAAACAAAGAAGAAACCCTACTGACAAATAACAATCAAACATATTTACACTCATTATACTTGTATGTATTTCTTCAGTCTGTCTTTGAAATGTGTCAGTGAAGAGGATGCTTTAATGGCATCTGGTAATTTATTAAATTCTAGAAAACCCTTGGAAAAGAATGAGTTCATAGTGTTGCGGTAAGACGTTTTTGGTACATACATTTCATGTTTTCCACGAGTATTATAGTTATGGATATTTTTTTTAAATGATACATATTTCTGAAAATATTCGGGTGCCATGTTGTTAATTATTTCAAATACTGTAATTTCAGACTCAGTCGACAGATGTTGAGATATTCCGGTGAAACAATTTTTTTTTGGAATTTTTCTATATTTACAATTGAAATGATCATTAAAAGTCAAACAGTTATCGGGAAGAAAACCCAAATATATAACTTTTGAAACCACTTGAATTCTTTCATTGTTAATGTTAAGGTGGATATTATTAATGTCAATTGCATTATATTTATATTTGGTTGTGAAGATCATTGCCTGAGTTTTAGCTACATTCAATTTTAGTTTATTTTATTTGCACCCAAATATTTGCTAATTGATAATGATTGATAATAATATTGTGTCAAATATTGATAAAGTTTTTGATGTTCTCAATTCGCACCAAACGCAACTTCTTAGGGAATGTCTTGCCTTAATTGATCGAAAGACTACAAAGGTAAAAATATAAAAAATTCAATCAAAAGTTTCGAATGTATAAAAATATCCATCAATAGCATATTGTTGTTGTGGGATGACCTAAAGGAACAAGTTAAATACCTTCTAATTCGCCGTTTAAATCAAGACTGTTTGGAAAACTTTTTTGGGTCTGTGAGACAACAGAACGGCAATTGTAGGAATCCCACTCCAGTTCAATTCCAGGGATCCTTTAGAAAATGAATGTATCTGAAACTATATCATTCTGGTACTGAAAACTGTTAGGCTGATCCTGATTCTGTTTTATTACAACTAAAGGACATAACTTCGGACACAATATCTCCGCCACCTTTAACAAATCAACTTATAGACACCGATTATCAGCAGCATGATATGTTACAAAAAAAATTTGAAAGATATATTTGTGGCTATGTGTTGAACAAAGTTCTCGAAATACAAGTGGTGGAAATTGCATCAATTACGCAAATGAACAAAAACATTTGGATTATACCATACTATATATTTATTTCAAGTATTTTGAAAATGCTGATGGAAGTTTATTTGGCCGTTTAAATAATCCAAGCGACAGTTTTGTCAGCTTCATTAATAACGTTGAAACCATATTTTTCAACAGAAACTCGAAACTTTTATTTTGAAACCACTAGTGTCAAAATCTTATTGAGACGGCCAATGAACTTCTTTTTTCACACCCATTTGATAGTTTTTCCAAGTAATATGCTGTTAAATTATATTTGAGGGTTCGGCTGTAGCATACCTCAAAAAAACATTAAAAGGAACATCAGGGACCACAAATATATTAAAAACAAATTGATTATATTACGCAACCCGTAGTATTCAACCTATTGATTACCGGTACATGTATTTTGTTTTAATGAAGATTCTTGACAGTATATCACCGTTTATTTACATATTCCTATCACTACTTAATGTAGGTATAACCAATGTCTGTATAATTATTTCAACTTAAAAACCACCGAATATGTACTGTTCGTTAGTTTTTCTTGGCAACTGTGAATCTATTGCATGATTTTCGTTCAACTAAATTATTTTAAGAGTTTTTAGAATTCTAAAGTACGGTCCTGTCTTTTTCCAAGCAAATATTTCTAATTCAACCCTGACTTTTACGCCCGAATCGCGTCTTCAAGGTCATTCCCGACCACTTCCAAATACTGGCTGAGTTTCCTAGCTATCGGGTTCTGTTTATTTTCTCGTGAAAAGCGAACTGACTGATCCTTGATAACCGTCAGACACATTCTCGAAACCATAAAGAACTGACAGCAAGCTCATCCGTTGAAAATAGTGTTTCAAGCTCCTTAAATGTACATTGTTACCGTTTCATTATGTCGCCGATAAGAAAATGAAAAACTGGAAAGACAACTGTTATATTTTCCCTTCGGGTTATAACGAAATTGACGAAGAGAGAGAAGCTGAGAATTCAATTGTCTATCGAGAGCAGCATTTGTAAAGCCCTAAAGCCCCGCCGTAATAATTATTTTTAAACGGAGTTCACCGTCAAGGTATATTTACTTTGTTATGGCAAATAAAATGTCTATTGGAAATTAGTCTGCAAATGAAAACAAATACAGGGTGGCCCAGCGAAAACGAAACAAGGCCGATATTTCATATTTATCGTTCGCAGAAAAAAAACGCTCGGACCCGTCGATTTTTATTGCGAGGGGGACATCTTTTGCGCATATTCTCAACTTTGTCACTTCGAGCCCCTCGGAGGGGTTAGCTCCAACCCTTAAATCTTTAATGGGAGTAGGTTTCATGTGATACCGCATTTTGAAGGAAATCGAATTTTCTTTTTTAATTTGGTGCAGTAGTTCTCGAGAAATCATTGTTGATATACTAACAAGTCAACATTGACATGAATTCTTATCAATTTTCAACTTGAATTGTTAGAATTGTGTTCATGGCAATAGTTTGAGAAAATATTTTCAAAACATTAAAATACAAAATTTGGCTGCTATTTTACTTTTTATTTCAACAAGTGTTCAAAATGTTGGCCTCCTGCTTCCATGCAGTAATAGAGGTTTTGTTCAAAACGATTTCGGACGTTCTGAAGCATTACAGGTGTAATGTTCCGACATTCATCAATGATCCGTTGACGTAAATCATGTAAAGAAACTGGTTGAGTTTTATAGATGATACTCTTCAAGTGACCCCACAGAAAAAAATCTAACGGGCTTAAATCTGGTGACCTTGCGGGCCACTCCACAGCTCCTCTTCGACCGATTCATCTTCCAGGAAAGGTTTCATTCAGATACTGACGAACCGCAAGGAGATAGTGGAGAGGTGCCCCATCTTGCTGAAATGTCAAGTCATTCGCACTGTAACGGTCATTATTTTCAAGAATTTCTGTCAACGCGGGATCGACAGTATCTTCTAACAATTCCAAGTACATTTGTCCTGTTAGATTTCCTGGCAGAAAAAACGGACCAACAACACAATCGCCATAGATTCCAGCCCAGACGTTCAATTTCTCAGGATGTTGAGTGTGACTTTCATGAAACAAGTGTGGATTTTCATCAGACCAGTACCGACAATTATGACGATCAACAGTCCCGTTGACGAAAAAAGAACACTCATCTGAGAAACAAATGTTGAACAACAAATTCTGGTTCATTATTATCCGTTGACTCATTATCTCACAAAATTCCAAACGTCTATCAAAGTCATCCTCATTTAATTTTTGTACCAGATGAATTTTATACGGGTGGAATTTATGGGCTTTTAAAATTCTTTGAATGCTCGTACGGCTTATGCCAGAAACTGTAGGTAATTGCCTAGTACTCAACGTAGGATCGATATTGACGTAGCCCAAAACAGCCACTTCCATTGCTTCGGTTCCCACTATTCTATTCGGAGCGATTCGTTTTCGATTTGCCACCGATCCTGTCTCCCTGAACTTGGCCACTACTTCAATAACATATTTTCTGTTCATTGAATACATGTGCTGTCATATTAGCGCACCTGTCGTTTTCATAATAAAGTTGAATTATTGATATTCTGTCCGCAGTTGAATAAACCATTTTGGGCACAAACAAATTTAAGCCTTAATAGTCAACGACAAACTCTTGTGAGATACTACTGTTGGTTGAATTGAATGTAAAAATTAATTCATCAATTCTACTTCCAAAGGAATAGAAAAACGGCACTATTTATAGTATTTCTGACAGAAGTACCGAACTCCATAGCAGCAAAAACTACTAATAGTCCAGGAGCACGCTACGAAAACCTGGCCAATCGAGTTACCAGATGAGGAATTTTTTTATGTAATGTAAAAATCATATCCTGCCAGACCTAAAGCTGTACAGGGTTGGTCTGATAGGATATGACTTCATAATGGTCCTAGTAAGTACTTATTGAAAACAATGATTATCCGGTAACTCGATAGTCCAGCTTTGTTGCAGTGGGCTCTTAGTCCATAAGGTTTTACTAATAAATTTGTAACAAAGAGACTGAAAATACTTTCATGATTTTCTGATTTGCAAGCCTAAAATGGTATACTACCTGTCGTTTGAAAATGCAAATGAGAATATTAGAAGCGTGTGTTTCTGACGTATTAAAAAACTGACCTTAATTTATTCCTCATTATAGTTGGCCAGGATAGGATTTTACCAAACAAAAAGGAGTCATTGTCAGATAACTACACGATGCGAAATACTACTGAACGTGAAACAAGCGTAACTTTAGATTCTCAGCCGATGATTGTTCTAAACTTGTTTACTCGAGAACTACTGCATCAAATTAAAAAAACTAACAAATGTTGGAATTCGATTACCTTCAGAATGCGGTATCACATGAACCCTACTCCCATTAAAGATTTAAGGGTTGGAGCTAACCCCTCCGAGGGGCTTGAAGTGACAAAGTTGAGAATATGCGCAAAAGATGTCCTCGCAATAAAAATCGACGGGTCCGAGCGTTTTTTTTTCTGCGAACGATAAATATGAAATATCGTCTGTTTCGTTCTCGCTGGGCCACCCTATAAACTTTTCTGTTTTAACCACTTTCAGAGGTGAAAGATGTTTTGTTCAATGAAGTGTTAATAAGTCTATGAAAAAGCTTTCTTTAAACTGCTTTTCACAGAAACGATGAATGTCTGAGGATTATTGGACGATGCGTTTGGGTTCCAATGCCTAGCAGCTAAACTGTTAATTTTTTTGGGTTGGCGCAGAAGTAACATTGGTTGAGCATTACATGGACTACATCATACCAAAAATTTAAAAAAATCCAACTGGATCCAAATTCCATAATGAGTTTGCAGGGTCCTTGGCATCTTGCATTTGTTTAAAATCAGCTAAACGTTTTCGAAAAAATCGCTATCAAATGAAAGGGAAATGTTAAAGTTATAAACTAAAATGCTTAGTAGGCTATGAATTTCTATCTTTTTCCCCCTTTTTATGTTTGGATTGTTAACCATCACTTTGATGTACTTGTTAATTTGACGTTTAGTAAAATGTTGATTTACGATTTTTTTCGCGCAACTTGCGATATGTATAGCTCGAAGGGGGTGAATTTTGGGACACTTGTATACGAGGAAAAAAGTCTTATCTTGATCCCAGGACTCCATCCTCGAAATATTTGTATTTATGCATTGATTTTTTTTGAATAAATGATTACATTATAAATAAAAAATTATACAATAACATGAATAAAATAAAATATGCAGCAATAATAATGATCAGGGAAAAGACTGTGTTGATCCAATTCTTTGGTAAGAAAGTTACAGAGTCACACATTACTGTAAAAATTAATAATATTACTGTACAACTTTCGGAAACAACAAAATTTTTAGGTACATACATAGACAGCGGTTTGAAATGGCAAGTTCATATCAATCATGTATGCAAAAAATCAATAGTAGTTTTTACGCTTTACTCTAGCTCAAAAAAGTTTTTGATGTGAATAATCTTGTAGATGTTTATTATGCAATGGTGAATTCAGTACTTTTCTACAATATTCTTCTGTGGGGCAATGGAACTAACATCGATCGGGCTTTCATTGGTCAAAAACGCATAATTCGACTCGTGTATGGTCTACGTTATACAGAATCATGTCGGCCTATTTTCAAAAAACACAAGATTCTTACTCTACCCTCCATATTCATTTACCACTGTATCATATACGTGAAGAAGAACAAATCCAAGTTTGAAACCAATCATACATACCCGACAAGGAGCGGTAATTTACTGAGATTGAAACAACATCGCACTCAAATATTTGAAAAGTCACCTTTTGTAGCAGGACCGAAGTTCTTCAATTGTCTGCCTCCAGCTATAAAGGAAATATCAGCTTTTTCAATCTTCAAAAGAAAAGTTAAAGATTATTCGATGGAAGGGGCTTTCTATTCTGTGAATCAATTTCTCGAAAGTAAATCCTGAAATAATTTTACTTCAATATGTATGTGTATGTTTATGTATGAGTATGTGTGTATATTTGTGTTTATATATATATATATATATATGTGTATATGTATGTATATTATATATGTTTATATTTGGCTGAATGTGTACCTATTTTTATATTTTTATATGTAATGCATTTTAAGGTATATACCAACAATTGCCCAACTGTACCTATTTGTATTTCTATAAAAAATTTAATTTTTAATTCTCTATTTTATATTCTAAAATGTTTCTTTTTTAAGTATTTTATATGTGCGAACGTTTCAAAACCCTCTGTGTTCTTGAAAAAATTACATAATCTATTGACGATTCCTATATCATTTTGTATGATCAGTTTGAGGAATAAATATTATTATTATTATTATTATATAAGAACCCTCCTGCTTATAAAAGTGAACATAAGCATCTCCGATCACAAGATAATTTGAAGGCACTAGTGACACACTAGAGTCATTGAACTCATACCAAGAGGCATTGGAAGGTTATCTACAGAAAGCTGTGTAGTGTCCACTGAAGGTGGATCCGCTGTGATTGGACAACGCGTAGAGCAAGTAACAACAAAAGGACTCATTGTCAGCTGCATAGTGACTCATATACAATTTTCCTAAAGAAAAATCAATAACTACATTCAATTTTATTATAAAAATGTTGGAGAAAAACGATTTGAATCAATATAGAATCAATATAGATTTAATGAATGCACTTCCACCTAGCACGGCACTCCTTTCAAAGTTTCTTCTTGGGTTAATGCATCCGAACAATCTTGGAGATTAAGTTGGCCTAATGAACTTGGCGGAATTGGAATAGAAAGAACCCACAATGGATCGAAGGAAACTGAGCTATGACCTGTTACGGTTTGGAGGTACTACAATAATAATAAACAATAACACAATAAATATAACCTTTTAATGTTGACTTCAACCCTCTGTGTGGGTCTTCTTCTACATAAGCAATTACAGTTCAAGTGATTCCAACCTGGAAATGAAAAGGTGGAGGGAAAAGAGTTTTCTTTTGGCTTTTGACCTAAGAAGGTTAAGAAAGAAAACGTGTTTGCTCCGTTAGCGGATTTTCCGTTGTAAATTCCTGATAATTTAGAAAAATTTGATGAGTTTGAAATTATAGGTCGCTATTGCAGTGGATCAATTTTCAAATAAAAAAGGGAATCAGTTATTTGATTTAACTCAGCCGAGTTAACACTTGAGGCCACCTATCAACGAGGTAGGTGACTCCGGCTAACGTTCCGTCGACTCTTCGACTGACGGAGGTAGGTAATATTGAGAATGTTCTTCATTTTAGGGCCTTTATTTAGTTAGTCGCTATCCACCGGTGCGTCACTGGAAGGATATTCACATAATGTGAGCTTTCAGTATCGATACTAAAGGTGTCAACTGGTTTTGTATAGCACAATCACGCAAAGGTAGAAGGCTTGTTGCTGGTATTATTTGCTTGTAAATAGCTATTAATGTAGTTGAGCACTGCGTAGCTTGTCACGTGTGGCGAAGGGTCGCTTCTCAGCCTCTATTAGCCACTTTAGAATATAACTCCTTTTCCAACCTCTTGATATATATTTGCTGAAATACCAACACCCTTAAAACAAGGTCAAATACGATCCGGAACGTAAAATACTTGTAATACATAATGAGTACATTTCAATGTAGATTTGAGTTGGGCGACAAAGTTATCCACAATATCATCAACAATCTCGACCAAAATTCTTGAGCTTTATTATTGTCGCTTAAATTTTCGTCAACATCTGTCGAAATGTGTTGAGTTTTCTCCGTCATTCTATTCAAGTCCTCATGTAGACCCTCCAGCAAGTAAAGTAAGAATTCCTGAGCATCTTCTTGAGAAAAACCGATAAAACGGGGCGCGAAACATTGAATCTGAATTTTCAATGTATCAGCTGCTAGATGTGCTGAATTCTCAGACCATATATCCTTGATTACCTTCGCAAAGGCATATATCAAAGCTCTTCTCGTACTAGAGGTACTGGTGTTTATATCACTCAGATATGTATCCGTTAACAAATACAACAACCATCTTGTGTTGGACAGACACTGAATAACACTGTACATTATCAATATTGGTCAACCCAATGGGACCATATGATTGGACAGTACTATATACTGGAGGTCAGATGGAGATTGAGCTGTTTATACTGCATAGACCAGTGCTAACTTCTCCTGAGGAATTCCTAGAATGGAGAATGACTCTATCACATGTGAACTATATTGGATCAGTATTTCTGGATATGTGAGAATCCGAGTTAATATCTTTCAAAGAGTCGAAGTCAGTTACTTTCGTAAATTCAACTTCATTCAATCCTACCTCGAAGTGGCATTCATTTGGGGATTCGGGAAAGTATGAAATCTCATCTAAAAATTGCGTGGAAGGAATGGTGCCGAAGAGGGAAGAGGCATTACCACGTTGAATTGCGATACTGATTCGTTGAATTAGGAATGAAGTTGATCTGCTTTCTTCATTTGCCAGGCCTAGTTTTCTCCCTATGTCATTTGTAATTCACAGAGTTGCGGAACAAATACACCTAAAGTTTCAAAAGCTATTGGGTGAAATATATAACTACTTTCAAGATTAAGGTATTTTTATATTTTCATCTTTTCATTCGAGATTGCAGCGGCTCCAGCATACTTTGAAGTGGACGATTAATGTGAAGGAGCCAAGGTATCTGAGCCAGTGAAGTCTCAAACTGAGGGTTTCCCACATTTCCAAGGTACAAGGGAAATACCATCGAGACGGTTACCATCTTCTAGACTAATACCTTGGGGTTTCAGAATAGCTGGTATACCTGCTGACACTAGGGCACGCTTGATAAGATCGTTCACCTGGTATTGTCTTGGAAGACGGTCAGCACCTCTTTTGGCAACACAATCCATGAGTACCGTTACTGTCTACGAAACTTCCACAAACGCAAACATGAGGAGCACAAACAGATAAACCCAATCTGAATCAAACAGCAATTCGGAGGCTTTCAAGAGCAGCAACATGTAGTGCATTCTGCCAAGCACTTTCTTCACCATAACAGCATTGAGAAGAGCCTTTTCAGATATAAACACAGAAGATTACTGAAAAGTAAATACACAAAGAAAGCTAGCGAAATCAAAAACTTTCCCTTCAAATTACAAATGACTCTTAAACAATGTCATGTCAATGCTGTGTGGCATTTTTTCCGTAGCTTGTTTGGAAACCAGGACATGAAACCCAACAAACATCTAATTATTCCCAGCCCAGGGTAGTTTGGGAATTCACGTATGTACCAATTAGAGAATCGCCTGAGACTCTTAGAAATACACATTTTTCTTTTAACTACCTAAAGTTTAATTCATTGTACATTATTGTTATATTTCAAGATGGTTTGAATTAATGATGATGATGATGTTTCCGTAATAACCTATATTTTCTCGTCCTCGTGTTTTTTTCTGCTCGATCATATTGAATCTCGGCCAGCCAGATTCAGGCGGCCGCCTACGATTAATTCCACTTCGGTTACACGGAGAGGAAGCCACCGTATATCAGTTTTCTCTTCTTATTTCCTAGCGGTTATTGAATGTGTTCATTCGGTGGGAATGAAACTGATGTTTACATTAAACTCCCATATCGAGAAGACAGCAGCACCGTGAAGTTTTGAAATTTTATTTCCAAGTTTGTAGATTATTGTTTATCGGAAAAAATATCCGGCATCAACCGGATATTGCCTGAAGTTGAACATCGAATTCTTGTTAACGAAATTCGACTCTATCGAGTAAAACAATTTCAGCTTCAGGCATGCTCCAAATTCTCTTGGTGATTCAACAATCAAGTTTGTCGATTATTTTTTACCAGTCAAAGTGGCTGGCATCGATCGGCAAATGTTTGAAATTATGAATGCATCAGAATTGTTAATACAAAATAGTACAAGTAACAACTTTTGTGACTAAATGTCACAAGTAAAAGTAAAACCTTTTGTCCTTGGAGTAAAAGTTCTACTTTTGGATTCGGGAATTTTTTTTACAAATTTTAGAATTATGTATTTGGATTGCTTGAATGAACCCCAAAGATGATCACGAAGTAATGCCTACAATGCAGATTGTTGAATTGATGAACACTTTCGAAGATGTCAACACAAATTCTGATACTGGCGCTTGAAGTTTGTTTATAAGCGTTGCTACGATTTGATTATTTGCAAAGCATCATGATAATTTTGTTCATTTACTTGCTAATTAATGGTAGTCTTTACTCTCGATCTTCATCAATTCTGAATTTATCTGCGGATAAAATCGTATATTTTATTCGAAGTAGAAGTGAGTTTCAGTTACTCAGCAGGCGACTAAGGATCCGAGTCTAGAATATTAAAAAGTACTGTAATAATATCTAACGGAAGTATAACGTATTGCAATAAATACAAAGTCTAAATGGTTTTGACTAATTGATTTGTACGTTCAGTGCGGCTTTTTTTAGTCCCCCCTATTAGCTTTTGAACGGTTCGACGTACAGATTTGAAAAAAAAAATCTTTTGGAGGGTTTCACCAATACTACTTTTTGGTACAAAAAATATCGTGATTGCTCAACAGGGGGCGCAGGGGCACTTCAACTCAAAAATTTTAAATGGCATGGGGGGGTCAAGTGTCACAACCATCTAATTTTTTTTTTAATTTGGTTAATATTTTTTTTGCAAATAAAATTCGAAATATCAAACATAAATGCGGATCTGAAAACTACTCATACCTCGATAAATTTGAACGGTTTATTGTGGAATAATGAAACCAAAAACATTTCGAAGGGTATTACCGATACTACTTTTTGAGAGTAGGAATATTGCAATTACTCGACAGATGGCACATCAATTCGAAAATTTCGAAAGGCATAAAAATCGAAATTGGGAAAAAAATTTCTCAACAAAATTCAAAAACATTTAGATGGTTGTGAAGAGAATTGAATTCTCTTTTCAACGATGTGACACTTGGCCCCCCATGCCAGTTAAAAATTTTGAGTTGATGTGTCTCCCCGCGCCCCCTGTCGTGCAATCACCATATTATTATTTTTTATTATAAAAAGTTTTTTTTTTATTTTAAAAAGTATTATCGGTGAAACCCTCCAAACGCTTTTTTTCATGTTTGTGCGTCAAATCGTTCAAAAGTTAACAGGGGGGGGGGCTAAAAAAAGCCGCACTGTATCTAAATCTAACTTATATCACAAATTCATCTAATTAATGTTATACTAATTTATTTCAAACCAGACTGTCTCTGATGAACTTTAATCGACACCTACGGTGACCACAGCTTAATAAACACACAGCTAGGAAACTCAGCCAGCATTTGGAAATGGTCGGGAATGACCTTGAAGACGCGATTCGGGATTAAAAATTAGGGTAGAATTGGAAATATTTGCTGGGAAACAGACAGGACCATTCTTTAGAATTCTAAAAACTCTTAGAATAATTCAGTTGAACGGAAATCATGCAATAGATTAACAGTTGCCAACAAAAACTATCGAAGAGTATACAGTGTGGTCATTTAATTGTGCAACATATGGGAATCTTTCTAATGAATTGCACAACCAAAATACAAATAGTGCCAAAAGTTGGTGCATGCTCGGTAGGTCAAAAAATATAAAAATTGCTCAAGAGTAAAGTACCCTTATTTCAGAAAATTCAGCAAAATGTTATTGAGAAAAGTTGTTAACAATTGAAAGTTATGCCCAAATACCAAAACATGGCCTCCCAAGTGATTTTTTGATTTTTTAATTTTTTTCGTTAATAATTTCCAAATTTGTAATTTTTTTTTATAATCACCCTTAGCACTTCTATAAAGTAACCACAACCAAATTGGTTGAGCATAGCTTTGTTCAAATTCAAGAATATTCGTGAAATTAACTTGGATTTTTAATTTTTTAGGGATTCACAAACTTCATGTTTGTTGCAACGATATTCAGCTTAAGTTTAAAATTTCGCAAACCATATTTTTAACAAGGTAAAACATCATTAATGATAATATGCATATTCAAAAACTTTCATTTAATGTGAACATTTTGTGTTTGAAATGTTTATGAAAAAGCTGTACAAATTAATCGACAACCATTAAATCCTTTTAAAATAATCACGGATACCCAAAGAACAAAACAAATGAGTTGACAGTAAACATTATGACAGTTTGGTGACATTACCTTCTCATTCTCGAAGAATTATTGTTCGATTATTGAGTTTATTTGATTTCAAATGCCTCCTCCAAGACAGTTAACGTTAGCCGAGAAGGCAGAATTAGTTTTAATATGTGGAGATAACTATAAACCAGTGCGTGAAGCAGCAGATATATTCAATGAACGTCATCCAGACAAACAAGTGCACTATTCCACTGTAAGCAGAATTTTAAATAATTTCAAACAGACTGGCAGTTTGGATTATAAATATAAAAATCAACGTACGAAACCTGTATGTAATGAGGACATTCAATTAGAAGTACTTCAGGCAGTTGTTGAAAACCCTAGAAGATCCACCCAAGAAATTTCCAGTTATACGGGTGTAAAACAAAGTTCTGTTAAGAAGATTCTTAAAAAAAATAAATATCATGCCTATAAGCCTATGTTTATTTGTACGTTTCAAGAACGAGACTATGACATACGGTATGATTTCTGCATGTGGATTCAAGGACAAATAGAAGATCAACATGATTTCCATAAACACATTCTTTTTGGAGACGAATCTACGTTCACAAGAAATGGCGTTGTCTCTTCCCAAAATTGTAGGTGGTGGTCGGACGAAAATCCGAATTTTGTCATTGACAATAAAAACCAATATTATCAAAAAACAAATGTATGGTGCGGTATTGTTAACAACAAATTATTGGGGCCGTTTTTATGAGCTTACAAGAACGACATAAATTATGGTTTGTACATGATGGATGTCCTGCTCATTCTACTAGAATTGTTTCAGAATGGTTAAATGGGAAATTTGGTGATAAATGGTTAGGACGAAATACTGATCCACGATGGCCTCCTCGTTCGCCAGATCTCACCCCATTAGATTTTTTTTATGGGGATATTTAAAGCAAAAGGTTTCCAAGGATCGACCATTCAATAATGCTGAGGAGCTTGAAAATTCGATACGACATCATTGCAGAAATATTCCAGGAAGTGTGTTGCGATCTACTAGTCGTGAATTTCATGATCGGACAATAAGATGCATTGAACGAGAAGGTGGACACACAGAGATCCGTCGATAAATCTTTCTTCACACATTTGATAATGGTTAAGTTATGATAAAAATAAGCCAATAAAAATTGTCAAAACCATCGGCACCGCTTTCAAATACAATTGAAATCATTGTATTATTCCTTTTTGATTTTTTTGTTAATATTTATTTATAATAATATTTCCTTTCAACCCTCATTTTTTTTGTTCCTTGGGTTTCCCGATTATTTTAAAAGGATTTCATGTTTGGCGATTAATTTGTATAGCTTTTTCATAAACATTTCAAATACAAAATGTTCAGTTCAAATGAGAGTTTTTGAATATACATATTATCATTACTAATGTTTTACCTTGTTAAAAATATGGTTTGCGAAATTATGAAGTTGTGTTGAATATCGTTGCAACAAACATGAAGTTTGTGCTTCCCTAAAAAAATTAAAATCCAAGTTAATTGAACAAATATGCTCGAATTTTTAACAAAGTTATGCTCAACTGATTTTGTTATGATTAACTTATGAAAGTGTTTAGGGTGATTATAAAACAAATTATAAACTGGGAAACTATTAACGAAAAAAATTGAAAAACCAAAAAATGTCTTAGGAGGCCATGTTTTGGTATTTAGGCATAACTTTCAATTGTAAACAACTTTTCTCGATAACATTTTGCTGAATTTTCTGAAATAAGGGTACTTTACTCTTGAGCAATTTTTATATTTTTTGACCTACCCTGTATGCTATTTGACTTGCAGCCATTCTAAGTGCACCTAAAATGCTTACCGAGCATGCACCAACTTTTGGCACTATTTGTATTTTGGTTGTGCAATTCATTAAAAATATTCCCATATGTTGCACACTTAAATGACCACACTGTATAATCGGTGGTTTTCAACTTGAAATAATTATACAGGTATTGTTATACAGGGTGTTTCTTAAGTACGCGTAGAAGCTTTAGGAGCATGTTACTGACGTCGAAATAAGATAAAAAGTTCTCATAAAGACATTTTTATATTTATTTATATTTGTTTTTTGTGAATAAATTCCAAAATATTTGTGATATTCGAGTAAAGTTTGGTATCTGGAATGATTTTCCAATGAAAAAATCAAATTTTATGGTAATTGTGAAAAAACTAATTTCTAATTGAATTTATTTTTATTCTAAAAATCTTGTCATTTAAAATCACTTGCATCGATTATTTCAAATCTCAATAAATCGAAAACAGTTGCTCGCAGTGGCCTCTACCAAGAATATATATTTTAACACAAACTTAAACAATAGATATTCCCCGATACCAAACTTTACCCAAATATCAAAATTATTTTGAAATTATTCATAAAAAATAAAAATAAGAATTCAACTTTGACACTCTGTATCTGAGAAACTAATAACTTGCAGAAATATATTTATGGGAATTTTTCTTCTTATTTTGATGTCACACGAAAAAAAAATGGTCCAAGTAAAACGTTTTCCTGACTTTTTTTCGATTGTGGTTAGAAAATTAATACCTATATTAAAAAAATAACGACCTGTCTCTAAAAAAATGAGTATTCTGAACGAATGAACCTGTAGCTATAATATTGTTTACGTACAGGTAGTGCTTCGAACATTAGATAATTCACTTTTTATAATGTCAGGTCAACATTTTACTAGCGCTTGAAAAGTGATTATTCATATTTATTTACTTTGTGTTTCTGAAAACTAAATCATAACAACAGATACTCGTATTACGGGCATAATACAACAGTTTATTTGCAGTAGAGCTAGGTGTTACTACGATAATGAAACAGTTCACCTACTTGTTGATATGCGACCAGTTCGGGATCAATCGGTAGTAACCGTTGCACTGATCATCAACGTTTTCGCAAAACTGGCCTCATTCCAATTCCAGAATTTGAGTTAGTAGATGTATGTGGACGTGTTACATCGTGTGACGGAATTATACTATTATTACTTTTGTGAGTTGTGTGAATAGTGTTAGTTTGATTTATGTATTTTACTTGTTGGTATGTAGAATGTGGGTATTGACCTAACATTTCTAGAGTATTGATATTTTATGTATAACAGAATCAGGAGAATTTTCTAAAAGACTGAACAACAATTTTGTTTCAATAAAAATATTAAAAATCTACATACTTTTATTTCATTTCTTCATTATCTTTTATTTTCAATTTTCAGTACGTTCTAATTCTACATTGTTATGCATAACTTGGATTTGTCATAATCATATCGAGGAAAGACATTAGATTACCTGCTTATTCATTCATTCATTCATACTGATAAATACAAACAGATTCAACAAAGTTCCGAATTTTTTAATTATGAAACAGGTTGTACTGGGTGATCCTGTAAGGGCCAGAGGCGATGATTTGTTCAAAAGAACCGTCAAAATGTTTTATACTTCTTTCCACATCAACTCAGTTCACGAAAACATATTGTCATAAAACTGCAATCTCTTTCTCCAGGTTTTTTCGAGTAGTGTATTTTGCTAGCCTGTATATTCCATGCAAGTACGTTTTCTTATGGTATAAACTGAATCATTGCTACCTTGGTGCAACCGAACCTTTCATATCATTTTAAATTCAAGAATGAAATAAATTTATTGAAAATAAGACTTTATAAATAACAAATGATCCTTCTCTGAAGAACTAATAACTCTAAACTGAGGGCAAGTGGATATTTCAATTGAGTCCGTTGTATCCTGATACCAAAGATGGAATGAAAGCTATTAAAGGTAAGACAATAATAAACTACCCAAAAGTGAGTCATTTGATAAGGCCAATTAAACTAAAATTACTATAATAAAATTACTATAATAATCTAAATACTTCCACTGTTTGAAGAAACATGATAAAATTCGTATCCAGTACGTACAGAATGCATGTGCACGGTTTATTTATGGAATAAGAAAACGCAATTCTATATCTCACAAATTAAAGGAAATGAATTGGTTAACAATGGAGGAAAGGTGGCTACTGAATATGAGTTGTTTCTGTCACGACGTTATTAAATCGAAAGTACCCGCATATTTATTCAGTAAATTATTATTCAGAGAAGACGTGCATTCTATCAATACCAGATACAGATTTCGGCTGACTCCGCCAATACACCGCACGTCTATTTTCGAACGCTCGTACTCGTATATGATTCCTAAAATTTACAATGCTGTTCCTGACACACTGAAACTTATGAACAAAAATAAATTTAAAAGCTTATTGAGAAAAATGTTATTAGAAGGTAGTTTCAAAATTCCTTGATAGTCTTAGCGCCAGATGAAAGGATGGATATGAATGTTTACAAAGCACGTAACTGATGAGTTTCTTAATATTTTGGCTTCCTGGTCGCCTCCACTTTTTCATTTTCATTTTCATTTTCTTTTCATTTTCTTTTTCTTTCTAATTTTTGTATATTTTTTTTAATATTTTTTATTATAACAAATAACTTAATTTATCTAAAATGGTTGCAATTGACTATCTGCATTTTATGTTGTATCTTTTTCTTTTTTTCTTCTCATCAGAGAAATGTGAATATTAACGTATTTATTAATAATTGCTCTTTTGTTTTTGCTCTGATTTTATTATTACATCGAGTTTATAATATATGTAATCTGGGCATACCATTACTATATAAATAATCGAAGGGTTGGATGGAAGAGCAGTTACCAATGTCCTCGGATAGGGGTGGCTGAATTCCGCCCTTTCATACAGCATCATGTCAACTCACTATACATATAATATATTAACTGAAATGTACTGTATGAATAAAGACATATTAATATTATTATTATTATTATTATTAAACATGTTTCTGCAGTAGAATACTGTATAGTAGCAACTAATATATTTTTTAGTAGATTTAAGTATATGAGTTATTTATTATGGTAAATTTACTTGTCACTAGTAGTTATCAAACTGAGCACCAACTGCAAAGAAAATAAAAAGTTTGCTTCTAGTAAAGAGTTCAATATCGTTAGGTTACATTGCGTTCCTGAAATTACATCAATAACAACAAGTGATCAAATTCAGGAATCTAATTTTCCTTGTGGCTAATAAAGCGAGTACTTGTCCCATATAGTATACAAATTTTCACTTGGTGGTATGCAAATTTTACTTGCTACTATTAAATTATTTTTTCCGTGCAGCAACACGCTCCTAAATTTTCTACACGTACTTAAGAAACACCCCGTATATTAGATAGGGATATATAAAAAACGATATGCTTTCAAGAATCTTCGTTGACACAAAATACTTGTGCCAGAAATAGGTTAATTACTACAGGTTGCGTAATATAATCAATTTGTTTTTGATATATTTTTGGTCCCTGAAGTTCCTATTACCTGATGTTTCTTAAGGTATAATACCTCAAATATAATTTTACAGCATATTCTTTGAGAAAACTGTCACATGGGTGTGAAAAAGGAAGTTCATTGGCTATTTCAAAAAGATTTTGACACTAGTGGTTTCAAAATAAAAGTTTCGATTTTCTGTTGAAAAACGGTTTCATCGTCATTGATGAAATTGACAAAACTGACGCTTGTATTATTCAAACGGCCAAATAAAATTCCTCCAGCATTTTCTAAAGACTAAATATATAGTGAGGTACCTTCCAAATGTTTTTTTTCATTTCCGTAATTGATGCAATTACCACAACTGTGTATTTTGAGAAGTTTGTTCAACATAGCCACAAACATGGATTACCGACAATTCGACGCGGTCAATTGGGCGCACGAAAATTGGACGCAGAGAATTGGTAGCGGCGACAATTGGACGTCGCGACAGTTGGACACGGCAACAGTTGGACGCGGCGACAATTGGACGCAAGAACTACCGGGCGCGCAGGGACGACTGGGCGCCAAAAAAATATCTACTAATCATAATTATTGTCATAAATTCATTTTGAGTGTAGTATTTCATTAGTCTGATCTAACCTGACCGAACTAACCTAGCTCGCAAGTTGGGAGCTTGGAACTTGAAGAAAAATTCATTTTATTATTATTATTAATTTTGTGTTTATGGCGCCCAGTCGTCCCTGCGCCCAGTTGTCCCTGCGCCCAGTTGTCCCTGCGCCCAGTTGTCCTTGCGTCCAAATGTCGCGCGTCCAATTGACTGCGACCAATAGTCGTGCGTCCAATTTTCCACGTCCAATTGACGTGACACCCACAAACATAGCCAATTGCCGGGAGGAATTGTCATGCCATGTTAAATTGTAATTTTAGGAATAGTTGTTTTTTTTCCTGGTACAATCATGGTGTGTATGAGTGGTCTGAATCAGAGTCGGACTGGGGCCATTTGGCCCACGTGGCAGCGTACCCATTTGGCCCAACACTTCCCCATTGAAAAAATCGTATTTATAACAAGTTTTGGCCCACCACTTTCCTATTAAAAAAAATATTTATAATGAGTTTGGACTTCCATCATTTGCCACTCTTTATTAATGAAACTACTAAATTAAAAAAATAAATTTTTAAATTGAAAAGTAAAATTATAAACAAAATATAAAAAAGGTGATTACATTAAAACAAAAGTAAAAGCATTTCAGGATTCCAAAAAGAATGTAAATATTCGTAATATATAAAAATAAAAGCGATAAGTAGGAAGTAGGAACAGAAAATAAAATAATTTTAATAAATGTAAAATATAGAGAATACTACTACAAAAGTTTGCTTCTAGGGGTTCTATTATGGTACACAAAAAGTACAGGAACACCAATCTTTCTTCTTATGGTAAAACCTAGCAACTTTTTCGAGAAAATTGAGTAATTATAAAACTGAAAATAGAAGTTGAATAAATAAATCGTGGCATGCGGCTTTGACATCATGGGGTCAAAATTCAAAATATTCGGTGAAAGCTTCATGAACATTTTACATATTGAATACAATTCAGAACCTAATAACTCCAGTTACTAAGGGACGGCAGAAATATGTCACATGTCTACACTCAAAAGTTTACTTTATTAAAAACTGGAATTCAGAGATATTACTAAATAAGTGTTATATGGCTTCAAGAGATTTCAAAAGATTTTCAGTTCTGTTATTTCTGTGTTTTTGATCATCAATATTTTAAAGCAAATCTCTTCCAATGTTTATTACTAGCAATAATTTCAACAGATTATCACCTATTGCAGATCTTAGCCGAGTTTTAAATAATTTTAATTTTGAAAATCCCCTCTCAAAGTTTAGCGGCGGCGACGGCGCGGGGAACGGGTGGCTGAGCTGAGCAGAGCCAGGCCGGCAATAAATAATATTTTTATTTTTATTTCGAACTAAGGTTCATATAAACCCATGAAAAAATTGACGGCAAGGATAAAAATTCTGAAAAAAAATCGAGTTATTTTGTCATCCAAATTAAATAATGAGAGAGATGTAGAAGAAAATCTGAACAGTTTTCAAGGAAAAAATAAAAACATAATTTTTAGAGGTTTTTTAAGTTTTCCCAAAAACCATTCATCAGATTCCATTTAAATATCATGACATCAAAGTAAAAGATTATCACGATTTTTTTCAGAATATTCTACTTCAACGTTCCCCCACAATTAAAAAAAATTCAACTTTTGCAGTAAGTGATTCCTCTGTAGTACATGAACGAAAAGACAAAAACAGTTCTGCTACTGTCTACAAGGTATTGCACAGAATTATTGTCACTGTCATATTTACTGTAATTTGATTAATTTTTCGAAAATGAAAATTACGTCGATAAGGGTTTGTCAGTTCATCAATTGGATGTTGAATTGGTCTGCCTAAAGCCATGGAGTCCTTGGAATTGAAGAAGCATGTAAGTAATAAGTTTTGTGGTTTGCGATTTGAAATAACAGTTTTGGAAATAAAACAGGACGCAAAACAGAATTGAAAAATAATAATAATAACCATAATAGCGTCTCTTTTGTCCATTCAAGTTGTTTTTAAATAACTTTATATTATATACTTGAAAAATAACGGCATAATAGGCAGAGTTCAGCTTACAAAGTTGAAATATATTGATAAAAAAATGAATTATAGTGAGTTGTTCATATTAGCTGCTCTTTTTGAATTTTACCATCAATATTGTTGTTTGTGCTAAAAGCAAATCTAATCCAAGCAAGATCAAGGGCGGACTGACTATAATAAACTCGTAATTCCGAAAAACAATGAAATAAACCAACAAATTACAAACGGTAGAAAATGTATGGATACAATTGTTACTAGTTCACTTCAAAATGGATACAATAATAGAAGAGAGAAGATGTCGTCTCACCTTTCCTCTCATAACCCCCTTGACAATATAGCTACATAATGCATTGAACCACATTACCATAATTAATACCAGATAATGATTAATAATCCTGTGAGCTATTTCGCAGTACTCCGAATAATGTTGAGATTTGGCACCAATGCATTTGCAGTAGGGTTGATATTCCAGCAGAAAACTAATTCATTTGAAAATATTATGAAAGCTCGCTGTGACTATGGTAAGAAAAATATATCTTGTCAGTGCCATCTTACAGTTCAGAAACGCGCAATATTTGACTTCATATGAACCTTTCGATTACTATCAACTTGAAGATGATAAGGGTCAATGATCAGTGGAAGTGTATACCATTGAGTTGTGTTCGTGTCATTTTGTATTTGGCCCCACATTTTGCTTTTGGCCCCCCACATTTTCTGAGGTTGGCCCAGGCGGCAACTGCCGCCCTGCCACCCTGTCCAGTCAAGAAGATCCCACAAGAGCAGGAAATAATGTAGGAATTGCATTAGAAGTCAGTAGTTCACGGTGTTGGTTCAATAACATTTTATCTCCAAAATGATCCAGGCAAAGTCTGTGACCAATATGCAATTTTCCTAAATTTTCGAAGAGATCTTCTCTGCCACAACTGACAACCCAAATTCTGGTTCTGAACATAATGAAGAGTGTATTTCATAGCATTCTGATATATCTGTTTTCTGCCACTTTCAATTATATGCTTATTACAGAATTACTCCTCTCGTTCACATTCATATTTTAATCTATATCGAATATCTTCCAGTAGAATGGCCGAATGCCATGTTTGAATTATCATAGAAAAATATTTGTAACTTGAAGAATTATTCAGAATTCACCTTCCAGAAATGTTGTCATTCATGCTAGTTTATGTAAAGAAAGATTTCGAATCGCTGATAACACTCAATTCAGAAAAGGCAGTAGAACATCAAAGATGAAGACACAAAACACCAACACTTTTGAAACTACACTTTTTGAGGAGACATCGTATTCATCATTATTATTAAATTATGTTTGATACAATGATACTGATTTCAACTTCATCTGTTTTTACTACTATTCGTTACAACATTCATTTTTCTTGATGACTTTATGAGTATCACAACATATTCAGACGAAAAAGTAACTCACCTTCCGACATCACTGGGAAATCAGAAGAAACTTTTGTTACAGTTATAACTTTTTTTCTTACACAATCTGGTAGCACATGTCAATCCCATGTTTCAATAATTATAATATGCACTACAAATTACAAAAAAATGTCCATGCACCCTCAACTTAAAAACTAACAGAAAACACACTTGAACTTAACACACAACATGAAAACACGAGCTATCCGTGACTACGCCTATGGAGCTTATAAATTTGGATGAATCGTGATCCCGATACCTGCCACTGCTTTGATAGGTTTTCATCTAGAAGTTGGGGGTGCGCGAATATCTGCGTTGACTACATCCTCCACAGCAAGTCTCCTAGCTGTGTGTTCATTAAGCTGTGCTGTGACTCTATCCTCTTCACTCGCGGCTTGATATTTATAAAACACGAAGTGTTCTTCTCTAGTTCGTTCTGGAGCTACTTCCATTCGCTTCCAGTTGGAGCACTTCATCTAGAATCGTTGAAGACTGTAATGTCAGGATGACCTAATGATAATCTCAGGGGAATGCAAGCTTGTTTAGGAGTACGAGCGACAGGTCCGGCTCCAGAATTGTTACAGTATGATATTTTATTTTATCCTGTCTTTGTACTCCTTTTCAAAGAGAATATATTTTTATTGAAGTTGAATAGAATTACTTGAAAATTGTAATCATTCTCACATTAATTGCAATGAACCATTAGTTGTTATAGTTAACAATAATTGTTGTTTGCTTGCCATTGAAGAATAGATGCAATCATGATATTCGTGTCGGGAATCAATGAGGTTTTTGTTGAGATTTTGAAAAAGGCTGCGGAAGCAATAGGAAAATTAAACCCGACAAAATTATCAAATAGATATTGCAGAGGAAAATTTAAATTACCGATTTTAATTAATCAAAGTAATGACAAAATTGTAACTAGGAGCTTATTCTATTCTTATTCAATAGTTTTCATTCAATAACTTGGGTGAACAATAAATTTTTTTTCTTGTTAAAGTGCCTAAACAGTATTAACAGATAATAAATACAGGTCCGAATAAAATGAAAACTACAAATTTTAGTGAATTGAAATAATTCAAATATAATAATTGGAGCATGTTTTGATTTCAATTGAGGTTCATATAAAGTCAAATATTTCGCGTTTCTGAACTGTCAGATGGCACTGGCAAGATATGTTTTTCATACCATAGTGACAGCGATCTTTTATAATATTTCCAAATAAATTACAGTTTTCTGCTGGAATATCTACCGAATATTCAACGGTCAACCCTACTGCAAATGCATTGTTGCCAAATCTCAACAGTATTCGGAGTACTGCGAAATAGCTCACAGAAATATTAATTATTATCTGGTATTGATAGGGCAGATGCAGTTGTCACATATCAGTTGTCAAACAAGTACATGGGGGGACAAACAAAGCCATTTCCCATAAGATTCTATGTATCTTATTACTTAATTTTCTGGAAAACTCGGCATTTAAAGACATTTTTATCGATAACATTGTGATTATTGGTTCATTGTCAATACTGTGAAGTAAGTGTATAGTCTGTAGAGGTGTTATTAACAGGAAATTTCTAGTTTGAAGATACGTTGTCACACGATTCACATATAGGTTTCTTTTTTGGGTTTAATTAGGAAAACCATGAAGTTTTGTGCTGTTGTGGTTCATAGAAACCGATCATCGAAATCAAGACGTAACATTTTCCGATTTTCTTCAATTCAGTCTGAAGGGAGGCGGATAGTAGTTGCAAGGAAAGAGAGACGGGCAAGTTGGATTGCAGCTTTTCATAGGGATGGTTTTACAGAAAACAAAGAAAATAATTATTTTGTGTTCTACACATTTCATTACAGGTAATACAATGACAAAAGCTTATGAACTACGTGTAGATGAATATTCTTACAGGTCAACTGTCTGATGGTTCCGAACATCCAGACTACGTTCCTTCTATAAATATTGGGTACAAAACAAATCTTGCAGTATCTGAGGAGGTGCGATTAACAAGGTATAAAAGATTGATGGACAGGAAATAAAAAGGTAACAGAAGTGGCACCCATCTGCATCAGACATTGTTGTACATCAGCTTTCTTTTTATTCTGAGTAATTTATTACCGGGAGGTTTTGTGTTGGCTGATTGTGTTTTCTTATGAGGTGATATGGTTGGTCTCCATTGTGCCACGGTCAAAACACCTGAGTTTTTGAAATCTGGAAAACAGCTGGAACCATAAGAATTGGAACAAACAAGATACACTGCAACTGTGAGGAAGCTCAGAAATTGAAGGGATCACTTTCTAGTTGGGGTTTTCACAATATCTACCATTTGTCTATTTTTTACTACAAATGCACATTGGGTACTTCATTTTAATTATACATATATTTTGTCTTCATGCATTGACTGAATGACAGACTGGAAATTGTAGACGAATACAAGTCAAAAGATTATTATTATTTGTATAACAATATGTATATGTACAATTTATATTTAGAATTTTGGATCTTGTTTTAAATGTACCTGAACTTCTGTGATCAATCTGTTCATTTCAAATACTAGTTTAAGAAACTGTAGTAATGTCAACATTTTCACCAGTCTGGAAAGAGAAGAAATAAGGCAACTCATAAAATATTATTGTACTTTTAATCATGTATTTTATTTACTTTTTCCAAATATAGAAATACATATATGTGTGTGTGTGTTTGTTGAAATTTATATTTTTTTAGAAAATAACATTTGGTAGTACTAGATATACAGTGCGGCTTTTTTTAGTCCCGCCCCTGTTAACTTTTGAACGGTTTGACGTACAAACATGAATAAAAAACCGTTTAGAGGGTTTCAATGATACTACTTTTTGAATAAAAAATATAGTGATTGCTCTACAGGGGGCGCGGGGGGCACATCAATTCAAAATTTTCAAATGGCAGGGGGGGTCGAGTGTCACATCGTTGAAAAGAGAATTCAATTCTCTTCACAACCATATATTTTTTTTTTTTTTTCGTTAATATTTTTTTTGCAATCTAAATTCGAAATATCAAATATAAATGCGGATCTGAAAACTAGTCATACCTTGATAAATTTGAACGGTTTGTTGTAGAATAATGAAACCAAAAACATTGAGAAGGGTATTATTGATACTACTTTTTGAGAGAAGAAATATTGTAATTACACTACAGATGGCGCTGGAGGCACACCAACTAGAAAATTTCGAAAGGCATAAAAATCGAAATTGGGAAAAATTCCTCAAATAAATTCAAAAATATTTAGATGGTTGTAAAGAGAATTGAATTCTCTTTTCAACGATGTGACACTCGACCCATGCCATTTGAAAAATTTGAGTTGATGTGCCCCCCCGCGCCCCCTGTGGAGCAATCACCATATTTTTTATTTTAAAAAGTAGTATTAATGAAACCCTCCAAACGGTTTTTTTTCATGTTTGTACGTCGAACCGTTCAAAAGTTAACAAGGGAGGGGGACTAAAAAAAGCTGCACTGTATATTTTCCACTGTACATGTTATTAGGTTTTAAAACGTTTGTAATATATATTCTATACATATATGATGTTACTCAATGTTAAGAATCAATAAACAAAATATTTTCATCTCATCATTTTCTGGGGCAAGTTTTGCAAAACCATTTTCCCTTTGGTAACCTCTTGATTTCGATGCACCTCCGATGGAACCATTGAATTTTGCAAGATGCATTTTGGAAGTTGATCATCTTTGTTCTTTCATCTGGTGTGTTGCAGTAACACCATAACTTGATGCCTAAGGAAAAAGAGCTTGGTAATCTATGATTTGGAGTTTGTATCTTCCAATATCATGAAGTTTTTCGATAATACAGCAGCTAATATCTGCCTCTCTTCACATCGTATTGAAGTAAATCGGAGAAATGTTACGTCTTCATTTCGATTTGATCGGTTACTACAACCCACAACAGCGCAAAACTTCATGGTTTTCCTAATAAAACCTAAAAAAGAAACCTATTATGAACTGTGAATCATCTGACAACGTATTATTTAACTAAAAATTCGCTGTTAATAACACCTCTACAAACTTATGCACTTACTTCACAGATTTCACAATGAACCAATAATCACAATCCTATCGGTAAAAATGTCTTTAAATGCCTCGTTTTTCAGAAAATTTAGTAAAAAGATACACTGAGTCTTATGGGAAATGGCTTTGATTGTCCCCCCATGTCCTGTTTGACATCTGACAAGTGACAACTGCATCTGCCCTATTGTGGTAATGTGGTTCAATGCATTATGTAGCTATATTACGGATAGTCGGATTACTTTATTATTACACATCTTGTTCGTTGTGGAGATGATTTTGTGATTTATCTCTCTTCAATAATGAATTATTTATCTACTGTATTATCTCCATTAGAGATATGAAATATATGAATATGGCGAAGGGTAGTCTTGACTGACTAGTTGAGGAAAAATGTGGATGGACCTTGAGGATGCAGTCAAAATACTGGGCTCTTTAAAAGAGTACTCTTTGCTATTTGGTCGAGCTTTCGGATGTTTATTTTTTTTATCAAGACATTAAACATGAGGTTTATAGTAGAAAGTCAACATTGATAAGACACATACAAAGTCATGAAGATGGAAAACATCCAATTCCATTTTTAATAATTATTATAGTAATTTTGGTTGAAACTTTGCTATTATATTTTTTGAAACTTGCACACATAACACAGCAAGGGTCATTGAAACGAAATAATGAGGCCCCAGAGGTCTCCATCTAACCCAAACCGAAAGCAAGGCACCTTTCCTCAAATTCGCTGACAATACTCTTCAGATGCCATTCAATTCCAATAACGAAGTCTCCACCCAACAAAAAACCAGAGACACTACAAATTCAACCAAAAGCATAGACAGGACTCAGCAAAGGCCACTGAATTCGAATAACGGTGACCTCGTTATTCGAATTCAATGGCCTCTGCTGAGTCCTGTCTGTGAATTTGGTGGAATTTACAGTGCCTCTATAATTTTATTTGGTGGACACCTAGGTAACCTCGATATTCGAATTCAGTGGCCTCTGCTGAGTCCCTGAATTTGGTAAAAGTGGCAGTGCCTCTGGTTTTTGTTGGAGACTTTATTATTCGAATTCAGTGATCTTTGCTGTGTCTTGTCTGAAAATTTCAGGAAATTTGCAGTGCCCTCAGATTTGTATTGGGTGGAGACCTCGTTTTTCGAGCTTAACCCCCGTGTCGAATCATGTCTGCAAGTTTCGGAAAATTTGCGGAGTCAGTTTTGTGATGGCTGTACACCACATTTTTCAGAAACAGTGATGTATTTTCCTTGTCTGCAAATTTCGGTTGATTTGCAGAACATCCAAGATAGAGACCTCCTTTTGTTCTTAAAAGGGTTATCGTTTCAATCGTTTTTAGTGTTTCCAAAGGTGGGGACCAATTTCTTTTAAGCTGGTTCATTCGTTTTCTTAGATTTTGGTTTATTGATGATGTCTGTGCCGTCCGTTTTTCTGTGGGAGATCTTGGAAATCTTTGGTATTGTTCCTTTTTTCCGGTTCACCTCTGTATATTATTTATTGTATTCATTTCGTTTGTTTTTCTGATATTCGGGGTTGCAGTGCCTATGGGTTTGTTAAACATATAGTCAGTCCCTCCTTGATCTTGCTTGGATTGGATTTGCTTTTAGCACAAACAACAATATTGTTAGTAAAATTGAAAAAGAACAGCTAATATGAAAAACTCACAATAATTTATTTTTATCAATATTTTTCTTGTAAGCTGAACTCCGCCTATTATGTCGTTATTTTTTATGTATATAATATAATGTTATTTAAAAACAACTGGAATGGGCAATAAAGACGCTATTATGATTATTATTACTGATTTTCAATTCTGTTTTGCGTCCTGTTTTATTTCCAAAACTGATAGTTATTTTAAATCGCAAAACATAAAACTTATTACTTACATACTTCTTCAATTGTGTCCAAGGACTCTATGGCTTTAGGCGGACCAATCCAACATCCAACTGATGAACTGACAAACCCCTATCGACGTTACTTTCATTTTCGTAAAATTAAACAAATTACATCGGTTACCGCTGTCTAGAACTGTTGGCAACGCTGTACAGTAAATATGACAGTAACAGAACTATTTTTGTCATTTCGTTCATATACTACAGAGAAATCACTTACTGGAGCGATTTACTGTTTTTTATCCGAGGTTTTGAAAGTCATTATTAAAAATATTTATCATTTGATTTTGTCTGAAAAATAGTATGAATAGTTTCTCAATGTTCAGTCTTCTAGATTTCAAATAAATATCACTTTCAAAAGCGATTCTTCCCAACTGTCTTTGATTTTAAGACAAGATTTTCAGTTTTTTTTTTTAATTGTGAGGGAACGTTGAAGTTGAAAATTCTGAAAAAAATCGTGATCATCTTTTACTTTGACATTGATATGTCATGACATTTGAAATGCAATCTGATGAATGGTTTCTGTGAAAACTTGAGAAAACCTCTAAAAATTAGATTTTTATTTTTTTCTTCGAAAACTGTTCATCAGATTTTCTTTTACATCTCTCTAATTATTCAATTTGATTGCCAAAATAACCTTGCCGTTAATTTCTTCATGGGTTTATATGAACCTTAATAAAGCAGAATTACTTATATTATAATAATTGGTATCAAGAGATATGGTTCCGAATAGAATAAAAATCAGAAATTTTTCTTGAGATATTTTTAAAACCGAAGTCCCAATGTCAAAATTCTACTTCTGGACGCCCATAATAGGCTATATTTATGACTGCATCAGTGGAACGATAAGAGTACCGTTACCTGATCATCAATGAAAATTAGCAAGAAAGTTGGTGTAAAAGTTTATTTATGTTTGCTCATGAAATATTTGATCCAGTTCTCATTTGAAGTATTGTTCAGTTTTCGATGAATTATTTGATTTATGACTTATTGTCTGATGAATGATGAATAATCATTCATTCATTGTTTATCCTGCCTTGTTCAGTATTTGAAAAAAAAGATTTGATTCATTGTGGATTGTGTACCATGTATACGCTTGTGTACTTCAATAGATTGTATTGTATCCGCTACCTGTCAGTCTAGAAGAAGCATTCGCTTGTATTTTAATTTGTGAATGAATGGGTTGTTCAATTTTTGACAACAGAACTTTGTAAGCGCCTTTGAAAGTTTCTAGACTATTCTGCCGTCATCAAATCAATCTCAGACGTACATTCGCCACCTATGTATTCGTGAATCATATGATCATTAATTCATTTACAACCAGAAACTCTACCACTACTGCTAATTCGCTTATTTTCAGGACATAAGCGGGACTGGTCCCTCATGCACAGATACATCTTCCACATGTTCTATCTGTCCAACAGAGTGAAGATATCCCTTGGTGTGGTGAGTCAGCCTCTAACCTCATCCCACTTGGAAATGGGTTGGGTCAACCACCCCAATGGTCGAATAGATCATGTGGAAAGCATCGATTTGGTTCTCTACGAACACGGAGAGAACGAGATACTTCCCAAGGAATTGTGCTTCACTTTCGTAGCTGGAGGTACGACCTACGATGTAAAGGTACGATACGAATATGAAGAAATGCATTTTAAGGGGAATGATCGGGACGCTAAATTGTATGAGAGGTTTACGATATGTGAAGTAAACGGTATAACTGGAAGGGGTATATCAGAGTGGCATTATAACAATTGTGGGAAATGATAAGTTTAATAAAATCAATGTTTATAATTTTGTGTCTTTTCTTTGGTGTTGAACATTTCCAAATTCAATCCTGATCCAAAAATGAAGTTTAACATTATCATGTCAAGAATCCGTAGCCGGAGTTTTCAAAAAGGGTGGTTCTCGCTCTCTATTAGAGAGGGTAAGAAGTCCTCACCCCCTTCAGCTGATATTGAAGCTGTGTCGGAGAAATGTGACCTCTCATTCGACACCTGCTGTACCCCGAGTACAGATGTCGACGCAGCAATCTACAAGCTCCTACCCAGAGACGTCTATGGCGGTTTTATGTTTTTTGTTTGATTAGCGCTCATTTCTCAATTGGGCGAATCACTCTACAAGTTCTTGGAATCAATAAGGCAAAAATACATAATATCCACTGATGATGATGATACTTGAACTATTTATGGCAGTTAAGTGTAAATCAAATTGAAAAATTACAGTATTTTTTCAACATTTCCCATTTTTTTAAAGCTTTTATTCAACTTGCTTTCTGTGTGTGTTTGTTAGGTACAAATTTTGCAATCTGAATTAGAACTACTTTCTCATATCCTATGGAATTGAAATTTTACATGTTGGTTCAGTCGACAATATATTAGAGTCGAAGAAATTGTGTCTCCTGCTCCCTGAAAACTAGATAGAGAACGAGTAGGGTTTCGAAAGTTTTCATGACGGATTTGGACGTCAAAAATTGGAGAAAAAAAAATTATGTAGGATAGGTTCGCCCCCCATTTTCTCAACAACAGTTGCAAAACTTGAAAAATTAAAATCGAAAAAATCCGTTAAAATAGTGAAAAATATTTGACCGTCGAAAATTGTGATTCCAAAATATTTCATTCTCCCTATCCCCTCCCAAAATCTATTTGAAGTTTCTGACAATCGTTTAGCGATTCTATTGTGCTGGCGTTTTGATATATTTCGTTTTCGTTTGTACATTTTTAAAGGATACACACAACTCTACTTACGGAAACACCTTTTTCAAAACAGTGTTGAATAGGTTAGTAAAAACTATTGAATAGTAGAACAAATCTTTTATTTTCATTTATTGATAAAACTATATTGAATGAACAAAATACTTTACACAACAATCACTAAACTAACTTATCACGAACGATGATAGAAAAGCCGCCATAGCTGGTAAATACTCAACAATTGTCTGTCGATTCGTCAACACTTTACTTGAACACAGAACACAAAACACAGAAAACAACTTTATGCACGGAACCCATACATATAGGAATTGTTCGGTTTCAATTCGTATACGAACAAGAGAGACAAACAAATATTTTTATTTTCATTGTTGTATTGGCATACGCACAAACTCGAGAATATGGCCCCTGATCAAAGATACTAAACTAACAAGGAGGGTTTAATAAGCTCTAGCCAATCAGAATATTGTAGCATCAACGCGTCATACTGACGTACTTGAATATGAGTACAGAGTTGGTCTCGAACCAAGCAACAAAACTGTCAGCAGTAACTCTCATATACCAAGAGCTAGTCCGTCACTGTCTATAGAGATCGGCGGCCATGACACGTCCAACTACGTCACATTTCGTCACAAATGTTCTTTCATCTCTTTCTACTAGTGTCCCCATTGTCTTATGGGAATTAAACTCTCCTTGTTAAATTTTAGTCTCCTTGGCCCCTGATGACCTTATTGTTAAAGTGAAAAGGGTTTTATTTCGCTATAGTGTTTAGCCCTATTGTGAATATGCGATCCATTTCATACTTCTTCTGTAAAACTACTAGCTGGGATGTATACACGGGTACTGGGCACACATGGAGGCCTGATTATTGTAACTGTTTTCAAATTTTGTTTTATTTTTATGATCATCCATCCTTCATCTTTGGATGGATGCACCTAGAAAACATTACGAAATATTTTCAATTTAGGACATCCCAAGGAAGTCCTCGCACATCAATCAAGGACGTTCCAGAATGTCCCCATACCAGGACAACCATAGGAAGTCTTTTCGAAGACATGCCAAATACATGCCAACCAGGACATCCATTGGATATCCTGGAAAATTCTACAAAGTATATCCGAACCAGGACATCCCAAGGAAGTCCTCGCAGGGAGATATTCTAAGATAAACCAATTGGGACGTCCAATATTCATTCATGCGGGATGTTCCTGAATGTCCCGTACCAGAACAACCATGGGACGTCCTTTCAAAGACATGCCAGAATACTTACTGACAAGGACGTCCGATGGATATCCTAGAAAACATTACAAAATATATCCGATCCAGGACATCCCAAAGACGTCCTCGCAGAGACGTTTTATACGATGTACCGATTGGGTCATCATTGGGACATCCATCGGAATTCCTTTGGGAAAATTCAAGAAAATGCACTGAATCGGACGTCTCAAGGACAATGATTTTAAGTCCCGGACATTCGGACATGATTTGTACCAAATAGGGACGTCCCTGGGACATGGTGCGCTATTAGGGAAAAACGAAATCGAAAAAATCCGTAAAATTAGTGAAAGTAGGGTCGTCACTGGAAGGTCTTCTCATTGAAGAACTAGAATGTAGTAAATTAACAGGCAAGCGACCGTGCATCAATGTCGCATAAAACTATACAAATTTGGCATGCAAAAACGAAAAAAAAAGCTTTTCTAGAACATAAATTAAAATACGAAGGTACGAAAACAGTATGGACTGAGTTGAGAAAAATGAATATTGTGCAAAAGAGGTCCAATAAAATACCTATACATTTACGGGACGTGAGTAAATTAAATGATTACTACATTAATTCTATCCCTAAGAACAATCCTGACGTTGAAACTATGAATTTTTATCAAAATAATATGAAAACTCAGGAAAGGTTCCATTTCAAACCTGTCTCGGAAACTGAAATTTCAAGTATTATTAACTCCATCAAAACAAATGCATTAGGTCATGACGGACTGAATTTGAAAGTAATTTTGATGTGTTGTCCTCGAATAATTCCATTTATCACGAACATAATAAATACATGTCTGGATCGCGGAGTTATTCCGAAACTCTGGAAGGAAGCCATAGTTTTACCTGTCCCAAAAATTAGCAATCCCTCAGAGATGAAAGATCTGAGACCGGTTAGTATATTGCCCACAATGTCTAAGGTACTCGAAAGAGCGGTAGAGAAGCAAGTTCGTGAATTTTTGCAACTGAATAATATTCTTCCTGAGCAACAATCAGGGTTTAGGCCAATGTATAGCTGTGAAACTGCACTTCTTTCTGTCACAGATGATATGCTAAGAGCTTCTGATGCTAATGAGATAACGATACTCACCCTATTAGATTACTCGAAGGCATTTGACACGCTGAATCATCAAATGTTATTGTGTATTCTTCATTATATTGGCTTGGGTGAGAATGCAATGAGTTTTTTCAAAAATTATATTTCAAATCGACGTCAGCGTGTTCGAATTGCAGATAGTATGTCGGAACCTCTTTCTTTGTCATGTGGGATAGCACAGGGTTCAATTCTAGGACCACTGCTATACACAATATATACCTCAGATTTTGCCAATGTTGTGAAAAGTTGCAAAATTCACTTCTATGCTGACGATACTCAGCTCTACCACTCTTTCAAAGTGAGCGATTTGGGGACTGCAATTGATGAAATTAATTATGATATATCTCGTATTGTAGAGGAGTCTAAAAAACATTCATTGACAATCAACGGAAATAAAACAACAGTTATGTGTTTTGGAAGCAGACAGAACCTTTCCAAGACAATAAGCGACATTGAAGTTACTGTGGATGGCTATGGAATTAAATCAACAGATTGCGCGAAAAATCTAGGAATTGTCTTGGACAGTTCTCTCCGCTTCAAAAAATACATAACTAATTGTATCAGAGCAGGTTACGCTAATCTTAAAGTTATTTTTGGAAATCGTCAGGTACTGAACAAAAAAATAAAGACCATTCTCTGTGACTCACTAGTTCTTTCGAAACTAAATTATTGTGATTCTGTCTACGGACCTTGCATTGATACGATTGATCAGCGTAGAATACAGGTGCTCCAAAACTCTTGTTTGAGGCTCATATGTGGAATTCGTCGGCGTCAAAATATATCCCATAAACTTAAAGAAATATCATGGATTAAAATGGCCAATCGTAGAAAAATGCATTCCCTCAATTTATTCCACAAAATAATTACTACTCAGAACCCATCTTACCTATACAACAAAATTCTGTTCCGTCATAACATTCATAACCTTAATACAAGACAACGGTTCAGACTGAATATACCAAAACACAGAAAAGAAATGTTCAAACGATCTTTCAGCTACCAAGTGGCTCATCTCTATAACTCATTGACGGACTCCTTAAAACATCTGTCCTTATATGCATTCAAAAGAAAAATACGTCAAATGATGCTATCTGGGATAATGTGATCATATTCTGTTTTTTTTTCTTCTCTCCATTAATACGCAATGTTTTTTTTTCCTCTCCTTCGTTCGAAATAATTATATAATTAATTTTGTTGAAGGAGGAACTATTTAGAAATGTATAGGTTAATTAGTATGGTTTTGTTGAATGTTAGATATATACTATATATTACTGTATTAGTTTTTTATATATATATATTTTTTTAAGGTTAGGTTGAAAAACAGAGGAAGCGGTGTGTACCTACCTACACATCGCAACCAGCTGACACCTCGCCTTTTTCCATTATATAATTTTTATACTCCAAAATTGTTATGTTTACCCAGATGGAAATAAAGACCTATTATTATTATTATTATTATTATAATTTGAAATGAACATTTTGTTACATTATAAAATTTCAAATGATATAAAAACTTTTAGAGAGAATCAATCTTGAGGTTATTTTAAATTTATTTACAATAAGAAATACACAGATACTTCTCGCGACAAGCTTTTATAAAATAAAAATTTAATTCACTTTAAAATGTATTTTCTTCTTTTTGGTGCATTTCAATAAAAGCTTTTCTCCAAAAAAATGTTTTCAGGTATTATATTTTTTATTGATCATTATATTGATGATCCAGAGTTCATTTCATAAATATGTAAACTTGGCAAGTCCATTTTGGATAAATGATACCCACTCGCCTCAAAGCGGTATAAATCTCAATCGAACGAATACAGAAGGCCGTCATCCTCAGTTCACTTGAACTGCTCGGAGCATATGATTCTTGGACCCAATAGTCACGAACGCTGCAAAATCGTCTAGGGTGGATATCAAGAAAACCAGAAAAGTGATAGTTAAAAAAAATTTCAAAGTCTCTGCATCAATTCTACATGATTCCATGAAAAAAGTGTCAAAAGTGTCTCCCAAAAACTTGATTTTCTGGTTTGTGCCAATAGCTATTTCACTCCCTGTCAACTGATTATGATGCATAAGGCACAGATCCAGCCTGTCCTAGAATACTGTTCTCATATATGGAATGAATCCCCTGAACACACACTTTTAGATTCTTTTAAAGAAAATATGCCATTTGTCTCGTCTATGATGCTTCGCGTACAAGCACGCTCACTTCTCTGGAGCATCGCAGGAAGGTTGGCGATCTATCTCTGTTGGATAGATATTTTCATGGATACTTTCTTTTGAAATACCATCAATCATTCCACTGCTAGCGTTTCCATCGAGTTTGACCCGACTAACTCTGTCTTCACATTACTTTGTTGTCACTTTGGAGGCATGCCAAACATATTTTTTCCATGACTCATTTTTTTCAATTAACGGAAAAGCTTCGTAATTCACTACATCAGGAAGCGTTTGTACCTGCAAAAGTTCGAGAAAAAAAAAACAATTTATACCAAGTTATCATTCAAGTGAGTTAGTTCCTAGAGATTTTGCTCCATTATATCAATAACTTTTAATTTTATCTATTCAAATTTACATCTGCACCAGTAGATCAAAGACGCAGAAATGCACTCATAAAGTCATTCAGATATAATACAAAAATATGATTCAGCCCAAAACATTTAACCACCAATCCCATACTGTTTCAATTTCAATAACATAATTCCCCTATCGATTGTCTCAAAACTTCTTTCTTAGATCTAAACAATACATCAATACCGCATTTGTTAGTATCCAAATTAGTTTTAATATTACAAAATCTAATGTTCATAACAGACCGGGATCCCACGCCTATTTTCAAAAATGATCAATAACAGGCTAAATCTTCCTGAGTAGCTTCATTTTGCCGAGACGCCCAACTTTTTCCTCTACGAAAATTCTCGATAGTGGTAGCTAATAAAATGCGCAGGCGTCAATCATGTCGATTTGGTGAGTGCAAAAAAGTCATTAATAACAGTTAGTTTTTCAATTGAACCTCGAGATAATTCGATGAAGTAAGTACTCGAAAAAACTTTTGTCCTACAAAATGGATGGTAGGACTGAAGAGTCCCCCACTCCCAACATGTACCAATGACGTGGTTAAAAATTCATTAATAACCAGCAGGTTTTTTTACCGTTGCTTGGTAAATATTTTTATAATTGAATGGTCGTACTGTCCTACAAATTGAATGGTAGGTGTTCCCAGTCCTACGTTTCGAAATTGTCAATTCCATGGTAAAAAAAATATATTAATAAATTCATGACAATGATAACACATGAAAGGTTAGTGTATTTTTTGCCTTAATAATACAGTGTCCTACAAAAAAACGGGTATGTATCGCTAGTCCTACAAAAATTATTCAAAATAACGAATTATTTTGAAATTGTGGTTTAGCTAATTTAATATAATTTTATTCGTAAAGTAATGTTACTTTCAATGTATAATTGTTTGTTCAATTTAAAAATATCATAATTTACGTGAAAAGTTTATGAAAAAGTGGAAAATTTTGTTTAGCTTTCATAATTTTTATAAATATAGTGTAAACAACAATAATAAAGTAAAAACATTGAAATGATCAATCTGCCCTCCGGGCGGCTTAAATGATGTCGCATTCGCTTTAACAGATGCAGGGAAAGCCGGAAAAACCTGCATCACTACATCGTCGCCTGGAGAACTGAAATTTTTAATTGAAAACTTTCAAAGAGGTCAGACGAATTGTGAAAATCTGCTCTACGGTAAAATAGGATGTATGGTATCTCCAGAGGCCTCAAAAAGTCCAGTTCGAAAGAGATATTATATTTTACGGGGTCGAGTGGCCAAGTAGTTAAAATACCGATCATTTATGCACTCTGGTCGCCGGTCGTGGGTTCGAAGACTAGCGACTGCTTATATTTCTCTGAAGGCCCGAGAAAGTGGAATAGCACGTAAAAATTAAGAATTCGTTAATCCTTGGCTCTCACAAGTTTTGTCTTTTGAGGGCTGTCGTTCGTAAGGGAACTACATCTGGTTAAAGGAAAAAACAATTTTAAACAATGAGGAAGGAAAGGGAAAGGAGTGGGAGGGCATTTTTCACCAGCTATTCAAAGAGGTATTACAAGAAGAGAATTCGGAAAAAAGTAATTATATATACCCGCATCCCGCTGTAAATCAGAGAGTGACGGGACTTGCTGGGGAGTTGATGGGAGGGGGGGTGGAGATGTAGCCTTTTTAAGCATTCAAATTGTCACTATGTACATGGAAAACTATATACTGTTGAACTAGTAATCATAATATGAATCCTCGTGTAATTGATAAAGACCCATTCTTTTTCAAACAATTTGTAAAATAAAAATGCTAATGGTATTAACATTCATCTATTTCTTTGGACATTGTCTTGTCATGCTATGTAATGCAATATTTTTTGTGAAATATCTTCTTATTCGAATGGAGGGACTTACGAGCTACAAATTAGTTTTGATGTGTTTATTTCTTAAAAAAAAATGGATTTCGAGTTAAAGCAAAAAAATCAAATCGATTCATAATTCGCAAAATAGCAGTAATAGAATTTTTGACACCCTGTAGCTTGAAAACTGGCCATGGGATCGATCTGTGAACTGAACAACGTAATGAGGATGGCAAGATCAAAAAAATATCATATCAAAAATGAGGATAAATGTGCCTACTTACAAAATATTTTGATAATTTTTTATTTCAGAAGGTATAGTCGAAATATCTGTAGGCTAGTTAAGCCCGTGGCTAACGGTCAAATAGATCGATTTTACTGCCTTGAAATGGAGTTAATTTAATTGGTTTGTTTCACCATGAGCCATGAGCTTTAGATTTGGGTAAAACTAACAGTTAGCCATACAATTTTTGCGCTCACCAAATCAACATGTCTATCGCCTACGCAGTTCAATAGCAACTAATATAAAGAATTTTTGTGGAATTGACAATTTCGGAGCGTAGGACTGGGAGCACCTATCATTCAATTTGTAGGACAATATGACCATTCAATTATACAAATATTAACCAAGCAGCGGTAAAAAAGTCCGCTGGTTCTTAATGAATTTTTATGACCACGTCATTGGTACATGTAGAGATTGGGGGAAAAGTTTTTTCTAGTACTTCATCGAATTATCTCGACTGAAAAACTAACTCTTATTAATGACTTTTTTATACTCATCAAATCGACATGATTGACGCCTCCGCATTTTATTAGCTATCACTATCGACAATTTTCGTAGAGGAGAAAGTTGGGCGTCTCGTCAAAATGAAGCTACTCAGGAAGATTCAGCCTGTTATTAATCATTTTTGAAAATAGGCGTGGGATCCCGGTCTATAGTGTTGATTGACACGAAAACCTTTTTCAGACTGGTGCCTATATTTTTTGTGATGAAGAAAAAAGTAACAGGCATGGACGAGGAGGAATATGTTGTTGAGGTTTAAACTTCAAGTAAAAAAAAATATTTGAACAGGAAAACACTCAAAATAGTGAAATGGGGATGCAGTTTGGAGGTTGAAAACTGTTTTTTGAGATTTGCGTTGAAACATGACCTCCTAGCGGAAAGTGTTCAAAGTTATAGATGATGAACATATCAAATATGTTTTTATTTAACACTTTTCGACATAACCTCAAATTAACCGTCAAAATCAAGAGAATCAGATTTTTCAGTATTTAGTATTTTTCTCGAGTACCTATAACTAATTTAGTTGAAATGAAAATTTGTAGACATATTTCTTGTTCGGTGTCGAATAAGCATAATTTTTTCGCATTTCAGAAAACGGCTATTCCTCGAGTTATGTACATCTTAAAAAAAATGCCCTTATCTTCTACGAACAATTGTCTTTGTGTTTTTTTTTTCATTTCGAAGGTCTATAGATGAGTATGTCAGTTGTTGAAATGTCTAATTCAAAATCGTCCACGTAACTAGGTGGTTTATTGATCGTTAAATTGCTTAAAATTGAGAAAAACCGACAAGTCTCTCTGAATCATGATATCAATGAATTAATTTTATAGTGTTGTATTCAACGATTTTATTATAAATAATTTAATATTAACTACTTTTTTTTTTAAATAATGAAGAAAGTCAAAAATCATTGAAAAAGTAGTTTATATTGAATTATTTATAATGAAATCGTTGAATAAACAAAAACACGACTAAATTATTTCATCAATATTATTTTCATTATTTTTCACAACTAATAAAAATTATTGAGAATACTGAAAAAAATCATGAATCAGAGACACTTTTTTTTCTGAATTTTAAGCGGTTTAACAAATAGACATTTCAAGAATTGAAATTATTACTGTTTACCTCCGATATACAAAAAAACACCAAGACAATTATTGTTCGTGGAAGATAACGGAATTTCTCAGAAAAATATACCGAACTCGAAGACTAGTCGACTTCTGAATTGCGAAAAAATCATGGTCAGTCTACACCAAAAAAGACATACTCGTGGCCCACCTCTCCTCGCTCGGACCATTGCTGCTAGGCTAATGAAAATGGAGGAATGAATCTGATCGGAAGTTATTGATCACTTCAAGTACTACTCTTTGAAATTATTTTCGAGTGTACAGGGTGCACCATACATCCGTGGGCCAACATTTGTTTTTTTTAATGCATCACCCTGTATATTCCTTCATTTTCAGAATCTACTTCAGATGGGCTTCACAAATCATTTTTATTTTTAGGAATCGGATGCAACGTTGCCATGATATTCACATTTTTTTTAGAATTTAACGAAAAATCGTGGACGAGGAAGAAAATTTGCCCTCTTCACATTGTTACATTTCATATTTTACATTTTGATAGTTTATATTTTTACAATTTAAAATTTTATATATCATATTTTCATATGTTTAAATGTTTAGATTTTACATTTTTACATTTTTACATTTTTACATTTTTACATTTTTACATTTTTACATTTTTACATTTTTACATTTTTACATTTTTACATTTTTACATTTTTACATTTTTACATTTTTACATTTTTACATTTTTACATTTTTACATTTTTACATTTTTACATTTTTATATTTTTACATTTTTACATTTTTACATTTTTACATTTTCACATTTTTACATTTTTACATTTTGACATTTTTACATTTTTACATTTTTACATTTTTACATTTTTACATTTTTACATTTTTACATTTTTACATTTTACATTTTTACATTTTAACATTTTAACATTTTTACATTTTTACATTTTTACATTTTTACATTTTTACATTTTTACATTTTTATATTTTTACATTTTTACATTTTTACATTTTTACATTTTTACATTTTCACATTTTTTAAATTTTTACACTTTTACATTGTTACAATTTTACATTTTCACAATCCCACATTTTTTCATTTTCATATTTTATATCTATATACTTTTATATGTTCAAATTGTTTCATAACGTATAATGTTTGTTTAATGAAGCCTACTTATTATGATGGAACATACACAACATGAAACCACGTACAAGCGACGGTTCCTTTGGAACCAAAGCTTCTGTGGTACTACTTGTTTATTTACTTCAATAATGTCTACACACTCTTGTAAATTTTTTCTTGGTGAAATAAACTTTATTATTATTATTATTATTATTATTTGAGACAGCAGTAGTGATGTCTATGATTTTTGTTCAGAATATTATGAATTTGTACGACAATATCCCTCATATTATATACACCAATAGACTTTGTCTATTCATTCTTGAAGTTCCCTGAACGAATATCCCTTCGAAATCCAGAATTTTCAAAATATACTTTCACCTTGCTGTCACGAAAACTGTATTGCTTAGAAATGAGGTACTGAAAAATTTTGGCACAGAAATGTCACTTTGTGGCACAGAAATGTCACTTTGCGGCACACTAATGTCAAATTTCAATTATTGTGAGAAATAATCATGTTTGCGAACGTAAAACTATGCAGAAAAGCATGTTTTGGAGTGTGGTTGTAGAATAAAATACTACCAGTGGTACAGTTTGAAACGGGTTCCGTTCCATGTTTGTACGTCGAACCCATGGACGTATAATATCGTATAAATACAGATGGACTCAGCATTGCCGTACCTACGACAGAGTGATTTGGAATCGCCCTGTTTTTAGGCGCGTGGGCTGCGTGGAGGTAATAAAAGCTGTGGTCTGGTTTGCAGAGCAAGAAGAAACATTTTTTTTGAATGGTCTAGAGACGTTGCAGGTTCGCTATAATAAATGTATCCAATTAAGAGAGAAGGTAGCGATAGGTTCACACATTTAAAAAAAAAAGACTTTTAAGACTCTCGTTTTCAATTAATGGAAAGCTGGAGACAGTCGACTGAAAAAAAAAGAATAAAAATGCATTTACTAAAAAATGGTAATTTATACAGTGTGTCCCACTTACCATGCTCACCATGGGTATCTTTTTAATGGTAAGAGATACGAGGTCGGTTAAATGACACCAAATGTGGAGTTTATCAAGGCCAACTATAATGTGAAAAAATATTTTGATAAAATCTATTCGTTTTTGTTTTATACGCAAATAACAGATTTTGATGATCATTTTCATGTCTCTTGCAAGTGAATTTTGACCCACTTTGGAGGTCCTAATAACTTGAAATTTGGCAGATGTTCATAATTCCGGTGACGATGCACTATGGATTTTTTTTCTAAATAAAAAATAAAAAACGGCGGCTCCTCCAATATGGCGGACGAGATTTGTGATTATGGTCCGATTCCATTCAAAATTGGTATGTGGGGGTTTTTGAGGTCGGAGATCATGATTTTTTTGTTGAAATTTTTAAATTCAAGATGGCGACTTCAAAATTGTTCTTGTTTTTGTATAAATGACGATAACTCTGTTGTTATCAACAAAAAACTATTACTGTGACATATCATCTGTAAGAGAAAAAAAGTTATTCATAACTAAGTCATAGTGAGCTATGACCTGAAAAATAAAAGTTGGTGCTGATATCTCAAATTCTAGAAGAGTTGGTATACATTTCATATTTTTTCGAAATATCAATGAAAAACTGCCATGAGAATGTGAAATTCCTATTCGAATGTTTTTATAAATAAAGAAGTTACGGAGGAGACATGAAAATGATCAAAATCTGTTTTTTGCGTATAAAACAAAAACGAATGGATTTAATCAAAATATTTTTTCACATTATTGTTGGCCTTGATAAACTCCACATTTGGTGTCATTTAACCAACCTCGTATCTCTCACCATTAAAAAGATACCCATGGTGAGCACCGTGAGTGGGACACACTGTATATTCAATGAATACATGTTCTTATACATGTTAAAGTAAATGAATATTGTGAAGAATAAATATTCCAAAGAAATTTTCAGCGCATATTATTCAAATTCAGAAATACGAAATTTTAATGTATTTACGACAATATGCAAAAAAAAATTCACAATACAGATAATCAAGCTTTCCTTTTTTTTTCTAGAAGCTATCAAAAATCAAGTATGTACAGATTTTCACAAAAACAACAATAAAATAAAAATGAAGAATTTGTTTTCTATTCTGAAATGACTTGTTAATTTCTTGAGTTCCCTCCTCGAGCAATGATAACCGCCTGTTATCTCAATATCAGAGTCCTTATTCAATTATGTCTCCCAAATTCACTAAACTGTCCCTCAGCTCATTCAAAGTAACTTTGGGCTGCTGCAGGGCTCTAATTCATCTCCCAAGAATATCATATATATGTTCGATGGGGATCAGGACTTATCGCGGGCAAGATCGCCCGGAAATACTGCCGGACAAAATCAAGCCGTGACCTGCAATGTTCTGCAGTCAATGAAGTCCTTGTTGCTGCCCTGCATGGCATCAAGTAGGGTTCCCTTAAACTTTGCATTTTTGGCTTCCGCGCTAAAAGCCTTTACACTGCGACCATTTCAGACATATTGTATGTGCCCTTCGAAATCGTTTAGAGCCCTTGCAGTGACAAAGTACGTGTACTGATGTAAAGCAGCATTTGAAAATTCTCATCATTATTATTATTATCACATTGATATTATGGAATTCTTGTATTTTCGTCAGTTCCTGATGTGTGTGCTAAATTTAAGATATTTCAGAGGATTGGAAATAGGTCGAAATTCAGTTTAGAATTTCTCATTATTATTATTATCAATAAAACATTAATATAATAAAATTCTTATATTATCGTCGGTCCTTGGAAAGGATGCCAAATTTAAAATTTTTCGGATGATTAGAAGTGGGTGGATATTGAATAAAAAATTCACATCATTATCATTATTATCATTATCATTAAACTTTCATAATTAAGTTCTTGTATTACAATCAGTTTATGTGTGCCCAATTTCAGATCATACGGATGATTGAAATAAAATTCGAAAATTCTCATCAGTATTATTAGGTGCGTTATTATCATAACATTTTTATATTGTCGTTGGTTCTGGAAATTTTTGAAAAATTTTAGATAATTCGGAGGATTAATAAAGGGTAAAAGTTGAATTTGAAATTCCAATTATTATTATTATCATTATTTTTATTACATCAATAGTAGGAAATTCTTGTATTATCGTCGGTCCTTGATATGTGGCCTAATTTCAGATTATGATAATTGGAAGTAGGTGAAAATAGAATTTAAAAATTCACATCATTATTATTATTATTAGTGGAAAATCGCCTGTGTGGAAGAACTTACAGTCCTAACAGACTCTGGAACACATTCAGTTGAACATTTCATCCCCAACTCTTTCAACTAAGCCGCTTTTACTGTGACATCAGCTGGAAACCTAAAGATAAATCAAAATTTTAATAGACATTTCTTATTATTAGCTGCCAAGTGGTAGGATAGTCCGGGAGATGAGGAGAATTCTTCTTATGAACAAGTTACGTAATAATATGCTTCCCCTTATCTTCCGATCTCTCCTACCACTCGACCGCTTCCACCAGCTCAGCCATTTTCAGTCATGTTTGACCCATTTTTTCACCTATTTTCCAGGCGCAAAATGAGGATAAACGTTTTGTGGTAGGTACTGTACTTTTACTTTCAAAATCTGTTTTAGAAATTGAAATCTGAGTATCACTAGAGCATCCAGGCACGCTGCAAGATAGTGCAAAAACAATTCAAATTGCAATTGTACCAAAACCAATGATCCGCCAGAGCCTGTTTTAAGCACAGATGAAGTTCACATGATTCAGTACAATAATGAGGAGAGTCAACCATATTTACTGAAAAATGGCGAAGTTATAAATTTAAAAAAAATATCATAAATTTTTTCGGTTTTTCCGGTTTTCCTCCGTCACTAGCGATCCGATCGGGTCCTAAAACATTCCATTTTGTTCGTATTTTAATTATCTACAATTCATTCTTTAGGAGCAACCAGATTTGTCCATTAATTTTCTTTTTATAAGCAATACAATAAAAAAACACGTTTTTTGTTATTTAAATGTTTATAACAAATTATAAAATCACAGTTGCGAGTCGAAAACATAGCAGACTATAACTAGGGACTGTCTTCCCTGTGATGGCACAGTAGGTTTTCTACGTGTATTTTTGTTAGGAAAAAATGCTCTATTGATTGGCCTATATTGTTAAATTTCTTATACACATGAATGATTGAAATTTATACAAATCTAATTCACAAGTCTAATTCACTCATTTGTTTTCATTTCGAAAATCACATATTCAACATATATTTTTAACGGAAAACAACTACTGTCCCCTTCGATTGCCGAATTATATCTTTTAGATCCTTGGCAAAGTTCGTAGGGTGCAGTAGTTGTTTTCTGTTTGGAAATTGCCTTTCAAGCATTGCGAAGAAGTTCTTGTAGAATGTAACAGATTTGATTCAACGAACGTAGGGGGCAGTATTTGTTTTCTATCGAAAACCTTTCAGATATTCTAGTCTTCTGCTTTGACCTATATATATTTTATCGACAAGTTTCAAATGAAGACAATTACTGCCCATCTACGACTGTTGAATTATATCTGTTAGATTTTTTGGCAAAGTTTTCTACAAGAAATACTTTGCCATTTGAATAAAAAAAAGTCGTATCGCAACCAGAAAACAATATTAAAATTTGCCAATTTCTTTATGAGATTTAAGTTCAAACCTACTGCAAGTTTAAGAAGTATCATTTACATTTCCTGGTCCAGGTTTGTGATGATTATTATCAAAAAAAAAATTAAATGAGTTGATTCCAAAAGACTAGGAGATCTATGTCTCAACATACAATGATTATTACCATTTTATTGAAGTTTCTCGCTATTTCAATAGATGTGTCAATAATCAGAGCATCGGCATCTTCTTCTGCTTGTTTATTTCCTTCAGCAGTACATCCACTGCTGAAGGAAATAACTTATTTTTATAGCATGAGGCCAGACGAAAACAATCCCAGGCATTTCCCATTGAATATGAATAACACCATATAATATGATTTTCATCAATTTCGACGCTTACTTGCAATAATCATAAATTATCAAGATTACTGAAAATCGATTATGAAAAAGTCGTTTCTTTTTAATTTTTGCATTCTTAAATACTGATATTGTTTCATACGATCAAAAAAACGTATCATGATATCTTGAAGTCATGGTTTCAATAAAGAGAACGGGTACTGATAAAGATGAAATTCAGGAAATTTGTAAACCAAATTTTTTTATTGAAAATTATGCTTTTTAATTTAAATTCGTATGGAATCAAAACATAACTTTGCAAACATTACATCTTATTCAAAACACAGAGAAAAACGTTTTTACCAAGTTTTGTAACAAAAAAATATTTCTGGTGGAGGTAAAAATTAAATGCAAAAAACGGATTTTATCAATTTTCTTGTTAATTTTGAGGTTATGTTGAAAAGTGGTTGATTCAAAAATTCAAGATTATTCGATAGTCTACAACTTCTGCATTCATCTTTTATTATTCCAATAGGATTATTTATATATATTATATTATAATTATTTATATAATTGGAAAACACCATCGTGTTGAAAATAATAGTTATGAATCAGTTACTTGACATATTTCATTATATGTTTCTTGGAGTTTGAGCATAATGCGTCATTTTGATAATGAATTTATGAACATTAAAGTATGACGTTGATACAACGTTGAAAAGTTGGGACTTATCGCCTCAGAAAATACGTTTAATGGATACGTTTTAATAGTGTTGACCATCATTCATGCAATGTGAAGTTTGTGTCCCACATACACATAACAATTGAAGAAATGTGTACCGGGTACGAACTCCAATGACAGCTAACTTTATATAGGCTCTGAAATATTATATTCTAGAAATTTGAGCGGTCTGAAAGGTCTACATTGGATAAAAAGTTTGAATAATTTTGAATAATCATTAAAAATTTCGAAAAAAAATTTTTTAAACAATAAATCAAAAACTAAAAAATATACCTAGAAAACAAGAGAGTTGAAAAATACAGTTTTTTACTGCAACGGTCAAAATTACTTTCCAGAGTCCTTTGAACTCAAAACTGTATGAGGCAAATGTTATAATAAAGTTTGAGTGCACTTGCTTTACAGTACTTACGATTTCCAGCTATATGTGTTTCTAAACGATCGGATATCTTTGAAATTTGGAAGATTAAAAAACAATGCCGTATTTCCATGAATATTTCGGAGCACGTTAATTGCTCTTTTCTCGGCAGTTTTCGAGCATTTATGTCTCGTAAATAATAGATATCATTCCAACTGCAAATAGGGGACAGTATGACTATTCAGAAAATATATTTTAGTGTTATAGAAAGTCCTTCGATATTCGAGTTACTGTGAATTTTATGAATTTAAGAAAAGTTGGTGCTCTTTTTACTTTTTTGTGCGCCACTGCCACAAAAAAAAGAAATATTGTCAGTATTGATTTTAATGATATCCTTGATCAACTGTACTATCAGACTGGTATTGAAATTTCGAATTAATTACTGAGTACTATGAGAAAAAAATATTTAATTAATAATTCGTATTTTGCAAGAGTTTTTTGCCAAACTTTGAGCGTCTGTGGATTGAAAAATATGGTGCGACCTGAGTGGCCAACTTTTCTAATAATTCCCTAATAAATGTAGATTAAAAAATGGTATAACGCATACTACTTTTCTCTCCACAAAAAATTATGTTCCGATGCAAATAGGGAAGGAACTATATTTACGGAATTACAATTCCAATACAAATAAGCTGACTTTCAAATTTTGTTGACAGTACGTCTATACAAATAAAAATAATGTCTTCTTCTGATCTTGAAACTTCTACACCAGTCTTCCTCGATGCAGTAATGTTTCAATAACCATTTATTCGTTATGATTTGTGTGGGTTTCAGCGTAAACCTTGGCATGTAATAAAATAAAAATAAATATTTATTGATTTATTGAGTACAGAATTATGGCAGGTGTTCAAATTGTCTGCCGCCCACTCTGATGCAGGCTCGACATCTCCGTATGAATAATCTTTTCAGCACCCGCGAATATCTTTTCTCTCTAATTTCTCGAGAGGCTTCTTGGATGCGAACACGCAACTAAGGAAGTGACGGACCTACTGTAGACATTCTCTTTTGAGCAGCCCCAGTAAAAAAAAGTCAAGTGGATTCAAGTCCGGTGATCACGGAGGCCACAAAATGGGTCCACAGCGGTCAATCCATCTATTCGGATAGGTTTGGTTCAAGTAACTTCGTACTTGTGTAGCATAGTGTGCAGAGCAACCGTCGTTCTGCAGCCACATTGTTCTTCGCAGTTGCAAAGTTACGTCTTTTAATAAATTGTGTATTTCGTTCTGTAGGAATTCCAAAAAATGTTGACCGTTCAAAGTGTCTGGCAGTTCGTACGGTCCGATCACTTCTCCATTCAGAATCCATGTCCAAATATTCACTTTGAATTGCTATTGGGATCTGTCATATCGCATCAAGAGGGGATTTTCCACCGCCCAGCAGCCTAAATTATGGAGGCTTAGGTAACCATCTCTGCGACACGATGATTCATCACTTCAGAGGATTTTTTTGAAAAAACCTAAATCTTCTCTAATTTCACTCAACATTCTGCGGCAAAAAACTACTCTCACAGCATAGTCCCTGGGCAGCAGACTTTGCACGAGTGTTACGTGGAAAGGATGAAATTGGTATTTTTTTCAAGATATTATGGACAGTTGTCTTCCCATTTCAAATGCGTTGTGCTATAAAGCACGTGCAGATGAAGATGGGTCTGCTTCAATTCCATCAAGAAAGATGTCATCATAATCATGTACGGATCTTCCTTCGTTGGAACCTCCAACACCATGTTCAAGTAATCTTCCCTCACAAAAATCGTTGTTCACTCTGATAAAAACAAGGTAGACGGGGTGGCGTGCGTTTGGGTATCTTTCCTGGTGAAGTTCAGCGGCGTCATTGGCGTTGCCTCGACAATCGCCGTAAATAAAATGCATGTTTGCATACTCGAGTGTGTGTACTGTGTTCGAGCCATTTTAGCAAAACTTCTTGATGAGTACAAATGAAAGTGAAAACAGCAGACTAGGATGAGCTCATAAGACACCAAGTCGAAAATTAGAGGATACGTCAAATCCTTGTCAGTTGCATAAAACACACTCAATCGAGATTGCTCAGCCAACTAGTCCAAAATAACGCGATATGTCGATGTCTCACTCTTCTTCATACGAGCCATTCCCTTTTTAATCAGACATGGACGAGGAAAACTCAGGTGGAAGTCTGAAGAAGACACTTTGTTTATTTGTATCGACGCACTGTCAACATAATTCAGCTTATTTGTATTGGAATTGTAATTCCGTAAACATAGATCCATCCTTATTTGCATCGGAATACTTTGAGAACAAAGTAGTATGCTGATTTTACTGAAAATATGAACAGGATGTTCATAAAGTCATACCCATGACAGGTTTTATGTCAGAAAAATATTTTCAAAGTATCACCGCACAAGAAATAGTCCAACTATTCCATCATTACAGTGTGAGTAGTATGATTCTCAATTCTTCTGACCACCCTGATGATCTTAGAAGAGTGAAATAGATTTTTGTCGACCAAAATGTATTGGAGGCCTAGCGAAAGAGATGCAATTATTCAGGCATCAATGGAATGAGCGATTTTCTGTGAGTGATACTTCTGAATAATATTCTCCCCTAACTCATTCATAGATATGAATCTCCAATGAAAACTGGACATAGTTACGTTCTTTTACATTATCTATCAGATGTAGTTCAATGTCCAGCGTGGCTTTTGCCGGGAAAGTAGTTGTTTTCTGTTAGATATTACAAAAAAGTAACTTCAACTTCATCGTAGGTTTTTTCCATTTCCAAAGGAGTCATGTTCTGATTCAATTTTCAATTGAGAATGTTTCTCTTTACAAAGTAGTATGCGTTAAACCATTTTGAAATCTACATCCGTTTGGGAATTTTTATGAAAGTTAGCTACTCAGGTCGCCCTACATTTTTCAATCCACAGAAGCTTAAACTTTGGCAAAAAACTCTAGCAAAACAAGAATTCGAAATTAATTATTTTTTTCTCATAGTACCACAGTAATTAATTCGAAATCTCAATACTAGTCTGATAGTACACTTAATCATGTATATTAAAAAAAAAAATCTGAGAATATTTCTTCCAATGTGGCAGTGGTGCGTAAAAAAGAAAAAGGGTTACAATTTTTTTCAAAGTCATAAAAGTCCAAATAACTCGAAAATCGTAGGATTTTTTATAACACAAAAACATATTTTCTGAACGGTCTAACTGTCCCCTATTCCCAGTTGAAACGTTATACATTATTTACGGAACACCCAGTATACATTTGAACACATACAAGACATACATTATATTCTACTTCTTAATATTTAAACATATTTTTTATCCAAGCGAAGCTTAGATATACCGGGTGGCTACGGAAGTATTGCCTACGGAATATCTCAGTTCTTGTATGAAGTAGGTTTGTGATATTTGGAGCGTCGATATAGTGACATAAGAGCTAGAATTTGAGCATATTGACATGTCGAAGTTAACTTCCGGTCTGACCGGAAGTAACATCAACTTTCTTATTTTAAATGGAAACCCTATTTTTTTTTCTTTTCGCTTTATTCAACATTCAATTCCCTTTGTAATGACACATCACAAGTTGGTATCTAACCAGAAACTAGATCAGAAAAAAATTATTATTGAAATTCACCGAGTAGGCCGTGGAAGCAAAATGAAAGCCAAAAATTGAAAAGTTTGCTATGGAAACCATACGTCACTTGATAATAGTTGCTACTACTGTGATATTTTATTTTCATTCGTCGGCGTTATAAAAAGCCGCCAAAAAAATATCGGAAAAATTGGGAAAAAAACAATACTCTGTAGGTCCATAACTTAAATAGGAACATACAACTTTTTCTTGCCTGTACTATTCAGCATAACCATTTCTTTCTAATGATATAATAGAAAATAATTTTTTGAACTGAGATACCGAAAAATCCAATTATTATTCTTCAAAAATGAAATTAAAAATAATGTGGAATGATAAATGATGTCCTGTAGGTTCTAGGTTAAATAGGAACATAAACGTACTTGGTCTGTGCCATCGTCCATAGATATTCTAATATCTACCTATGGACGATGTTTTTGTGCTATTCAGAATAATCATTCCATTGCAATAATCATTCGAACCAAAATATTAACAAGTAGGCTGATTAAGATGTATATTGGAATGAAACAAAAAAGAAATGAGAGCTGTCACGAACGCTGCTATCCATATTATTTTGACGTTCGAAGTAGTGTTTTTGATTCTGCCATTTTAAAAGGGTTTGGAAATCGAAATCAGTTAGTGGAATATTCAAAAAATGCCCCGTTATTCACGAACCGAACAAATTGACATGCTTCTCATTTATGGAGAATGTTTAAAGAATTCTTATGCCGCTGAGATTGTATTTAGAGCGATATCCAGGGAGGCAGCAACCGTCAAGAAGGTATTTCCAGTGGCTTGAAGAAAAATTAAGAACTGAGCCTGATGTTCACGAAGACCAAGAAGCATTTGTTATTAATGAGGAAACTGAAATTAATGTATTAGCTTTAGTACAATATGATAGCACAATTTCCTCAAGGCAGATTGGCGCCGAATTAGCTATAAGTAAGGACTCTGCTAGGAAAATTTTGAAAAAACATCGATTGAAATCCTTCAAGTATCAGTTGTATCTACATTTGTATGAAAATGACGGTGAAAGGCGCCTGGAATATTGTAATTGGTTTCTTCGACAAAATGCTGAGAATCACCTATTTAACTATTATCTTGTTTACGGACGAGTCAAGATTTACCAACAATGGATTATTTAATAGGAATAATACAAGGTAGGTACTGTACTTTATTTGGATTATTGTCGATAGTCGAAGTGTAAAGTGCTAAAAGTGTGAACGGTCTTTTGTTCCAGGTACTGGGCGATAGCAAACGAGCACCAGTTTCGACAAGGCGGCTTCCAGGAGAGATTTGGTGTGAATGTTTGGGCAGGAATAGTTGGAACTGATATTGTTGGCCCCATTCTTTTTCAACGCCAACTAACCGGAGAGAGATAATTTAATTTTTTAGCGAATGAAATTTCGGAATTCATTAATAACCTACCGGCGGAAATAACTGAGAGAATGTACTTCCAGCAAGATGGCGCCCCTCCGCATAATTCAAGAATAGCGAGAAATTATCTTCAAAATCGCTTTCAAGAGAGACTTATAACAACCCATGTTCCAGTCAGGTGGCCACCAAGGTCACCTGATCTTACTCCTTGCGACTTTTTTCTATGGGGGCATCTTAAAAATAGGGTGTATTCCACACAGCCTACAACTCTACAAGAGCTAGAAGTAAAAATTCGTAGAGCTTTCCAAGATATCACGCCCCAAATGTTGAGAAACGTTTTACATGAAAATATCACCAGAGTCAATAAATGTATTGACGCTGAGGGAATGCATTTCGAACATTTGTTTTGAATTTATTTTATCTTTAATCCTATCAATTTGAATTTTTGTTTTTCGATAAATCTGTTTTTTCGTTATTTGAAGAATAATAATTGGATTTTTTGGTATTTCATTTAAAAAAATTACTTTCTATTATATCATTAGGAAGGAATGGTTATGCTGAATAGTACAGGCAAGAAAGAGTTGTATGTTCCCATTTAAGTTATGGACCTACAGAGTATTGTTTTTTTCCCAATTTTTCCAATATTTTTTTTGGCGGCTTTTTATAAAATATCACAGTAGTAGCAACTGTTATCAAGTGACGTATGGTTTCCATAGCCAACTTTTCAATTTTTGGCTTTCATTTTGCTTCCACGGCCTACTCGGTGAATTTCAATAATAATTTTTTGCTGATCTAGTTTCTGGTTAGATACCAACTTGTGATATGTCATTAGAAAGGGAATTGAATGTTGAATAAAGCGAAAAAAAAAATAAGTTTTCCATTTAAAATAAGAAAGTTGATGTTACTTCCGGTCAGACCGGAAGTTAACTTCGACATGTCAATGAGGAATCGGAATGAAAAATTAAATTTCTCCAAAATTTGTTGAATTGTACTTTCCAACACGCTGAATCGACCTGTAAAAGCGTTTTTTCGAAAAACGACGTTTTCCCGGAGAAAAGCTGTACTATAGTTCGTTTACGCACAACTTGTGACGTCACAAGTTGCCATTCATAAAAATTCATATTTTTTTTCGCGGGAAATTCAAGTTGGTTGCACTGGTCGTGTAGAACTTCATGTCAATTGCAAAGTTTGTCTGCTGTCAAAAGTGTCAAAGAGGAAATGCTTTTTCAATGGGAATTGATTAACTTAATAAATTAATTGGTTTATTTCATATTTTCATAATAGTTTTTGTGTGTGATAGTGAATATTGTGAACAAATCAATTCATCAGTTCTCAGTGTCTATATGATGATTGAAGTAATAGATGACAAATTCGCACAAGATCAATCGGATCCAAATAGACTTGTACTTCAAAAACACTCTGGACTATTATTAAGGACACAAAAAAATACTCATCAGGTGAGTTTCTCTATATATCTGTTGTTTAATTTCAAATTCAGCTTAGCTGAGAATTATATAAATAATAAATAATCCAATGCCAATTTACCTATAAATCCCGCCTCAAGATTTAGGCACTAGGTAGGTATGACAGAAAAATGATTTCAACTTATTGATAGAGAAATACCTAGCTGTTTATTAAAAGGAAAATATTTTCCTTCAATGACATTGTTTTACGTACGTCCTAAATAGGTACGAATACGTAGAGTTCAGACTTCGCAAATAAAAATGATAGAGAATGATATTTCAATAACTTTTTTAACTACGAAAACAAGTTAGGATTTCTCTTCCTTAATCAAAACTTAATGCATACCCCCAATCCCTCGTATCAAACAATAATATACAACATCCAGAATCTAAAATAATTTTTTTGCATTGAATATTTACCCGCTTCAAATTTGAAATTAAAATACGTCTTCCGACTTCCGACATGAGTGGCGACGGTGGCCTCGGTCCAGGTGCACTAGAAATGACAAAATGGCTCATTGTTATTGTTATTGATATGTTTGAGGCTGTGATCAAGCACAACGTATTTATTCAAAGTCCTAATTTTCGAATAGACATTTTTGATGTTGTGAAAGTACAATACAAGTGGTTGAGGATATGCAGATTGTGAAAGTCAATCACCAGATACCTATTTTTTGTGAGTGGACGTTTCTAGAGCTGAGAGCCGAATGTGATTAAATTCGTGTTCGCCTTGTTCAAGATATCAAACCATGTAAGTAGAATCAAAAGGCGTATTTCACCAGTTTCCAATATAAGCGAGCAATAACAAATATTATTCCCATTCCTAACAGTTAGAGAGGCACCTATTGAATAACTCAATTTCAACAATCCATAACCTAAAACACCTGTGTTAATATTAGAACTTTCTCAAATTTGTTGTTCTCCGAGGCATTTTGAAATTAGTTAACATAAAAGGCAAATCAAAAATGCTTTATAAACGTCCTAGCATTTCAAAATATTTGAGTTTCCTACCATTTTTCTCACTAAAAAATTTAATTAAAATTTAGAAATAGGTAGGTATTGTGTGAACCAAGAATTGTTGGAAAGGATTGGACTAATTTATATGTTTTGAATTGTAAGCTTTGTGGAATACATGCCAAGATAATAAGTTCCTAAGCTTTGTCTTTGAAATAACTAGTCCCAGAAAAGAAACGTTCAACAAGTCTCCAGGCCATAAGAAAATGAAAGAGTTTCAACTTGTCTGCAGTGTTCTAGGAAAGTAAGCGTGAATGTGAGTGAGGTATTACCGATGAGATGCTTTGCTATTTTCTCAATGGCATTTAATCTAGCACAGGAGCTGAACTCTAAATATGTGAATACCTACCTATAACAAGTCGGATCTGTAGTATATAGATTATAAATCTATATCTCTTGGCAGAAAACAGTTTCTAAGTGGCTCTTTTGACAATGTACTCTTGGTGGTTAGTTTTTAGAGTATTGTTGATAGTAATACCGAGCATCAAAATGGATGACTTTAATGTTACTGGGACAGACATAACTGGGTACTCTCAAATCAGCTTTTTTAAAATTTAGTTTCTCTAGGTGAATTTTCAGAAAAGTTAATTCCAAACTTTGATCTTTTGTGCATTACAATCCCTCATTCTTAATAATCAAATTACGCTCATAATTATGTGAAAAAAAAAATTTGTGCAGATAAGATGGAATATTCTTGGTGGTAACTGGTAAGAACACTATGGAGACTATCAATTGCTTTCAATTTATTTTGTAGGAAAATCGTATGTTTCTATTGAACATCCTAAATAAAAAACCTATGAAATTCCTATAAAATTCTGTACCTAAGCCATCAAACACAGATTCACTCAGAAATATCACACAAACCAATTTTACCAAATTAATTCAAATGTCTTTATCTTTCTATCAGTTCAAATGATATATGTGGGCGAGTGTGCTACAAATTTCCTTTCATCTCTTGATTCAAACATCATTTAATTTATTTTCCAGCTCAAGACAGAAAACTTATGAAGACGTATATGCTATGGGATATCAAAGAAACGTGATGGGGGTTGTTGGTCCAGCCACATATAAAATATTCATCCAGAACAGAGAAATATTATGTAAGTATAAAATTCTGGTTTTTTCACCTTTTTGGTGGAAAATTATTTTTTGAGTTCCTATTTCCTATAATGGTTAATAGAGGATGATGAATCTCATTACATAACAACTCAAATAACCTATTGCAAAAATGAAGTGAATATTATTTTGATTTCGACTTGTAAGCCACAAAGATTTTTCTGTTATGGACCGTGGTGGTCAGCTGGTAGAGCCGTTTGCCTCTCCAGCGTAGGATCGTGGGTTCGAATCCCATGGTCACCGGTCTTGTGCATGGATAAGGGTTGCATGTAGGGATGCAACAGGTTAACGGAAATAACAATAACATCTCTTCAAACTGATTATGGTTTATTCCATAATCTCCAATTGCCAGTGTTTTTCAGGTGAATTCTTTTTCAAAATACTTCCAGATAAGTTTCGTGAAAATCACAATTTGAACTTTTCAATCTTACAGTATTTACAATATTATTTTTGATTTAGTTCAATATTTTAATTATTTATTTTTAATTCCAGTATAATATGATGAAAGATTTTGTAGAAAACTTAGTAGGGCAAAACATTTTTAATTCAGATATATTTTCAATTTGTTTCAGAGACATGCCTTTCTCTCTTTGAGTTAAAACTTTTGTGATTTGTAACTATTATCATGTGTTTTATTGAATTCATGAAATTAGCACAGATTAGGACTTAATCTGTGAAATTAGTATAAACTACTATAAACTAATATGAAAATACGATATGATCAAATATACGCTGAACATTTTTCACACTTTCATATTTGAATTACCTACGAGTTTTCAAATGATTGTTCTGTTCTGTTCTGAGGTTCACATTCATATGTGTTAACAACAAGTTCGCCAGTACATTTTTACAGTTATGCACCTAGGTGAATTAACACCTGTGTGTGCAATAATACAAAATAATCTTGTAGTAGTAAGTGTTTGTATTTAGTTATTACTTCAATTTCATTTGGTAAGATGTTATAAATTTTTGGTGCAACAGTTCGTACAAACTTTTGGTTTCCATCATATTTTCTAAATGGTATTACGATATGTTTGTTTGTGTACTGTCTAGCTTGGTAGCAATGGTTCACAAAATGTTTATTTGTAGATTTAAAACAGAAGATGCAGTTACTAAGATAGTATAGACATCGGACATTCAGAATCGATTCATTATAGAAACTACTAGTAGAATATAGTCTATTTTTGAACAATATTATTCTTAGTATGTAGTTTTGTGCTACATTTAGTTGAGTTACTGCATTGTCATAGAGCCACCCCCATACTATGATTCCATAATTTAGGAGTGATTCGACTAGGGACTTGTAGATTTGCAAAAGAAGTTTTTTTGTTAAAATTTTGCATATTATATAAAATTTATGATTCAATATTCTAATTTTGTCAGTTAAGTCTTTAATATGAGTTGTCCATTCTAGAGTGATACCTAGATATTTTATGGAATTAGTTTCTTTTATTATGAGATCATTCATTGTGATAGAATTAAATTGTGGTCTCTTTGAATCTGTCATTGAAAAGGCAATATAAAATGTTTTATCAGAATTTAAAGTTAGTTTATTTTTGTCGAGCCAACATTTTACCAAATCTAATCCATGAGACCCCTTATTTTTAACATTTTCTCAGGTTTCTTCTATAAAAAGAGATAGAGATGCCACTTATGTTTAGGTTTAGCAGTGAGTTGATGTAAGTGATGAAAAGAAGTGGACCAAGCACTGTTCCCTGAGGTATACCTATCTTAGTTTCAAGGGGGATATTAACATAATTCACATATGAAACTAATAGTGTGCTTACTCATGAAATGAAGTGATACAAAAAAATGCAATGTTGCTCTTAATTTGACCTTTTTTGTTAACCATCTGAGCCCTTACGAGCAACTAAAAAAAATAAACTCATTTAATTTATCTTCATTGGAAACTCATATGAGATCTTGTGCAAACGGGGGACATTCAGAACCTACTGCTTTTGTGAGAGTAGATTCCGAACCACTCTTAGCTTGGTGGCAGATGCTGTTTTGATCCTAGGTCGTCTGGGTGAAAGGGCATCACTGTAGCGCGATGGCCACTTAGCTTATAGTATCTTGGAAAGACAAGACCTAGGATAGACGGGGACCTGTTTTTCAACTTGTGATCCCAGACAAAGTTGAGAACCAATTGATTTTTTTTAGATGTACATTAGTCACCCATCTAAGAGAGTCAGATTGTAGGGGGGTCGTACCGGCTGTGCAGCCTCACAAGCACTTCGACCTATAAGAGAGTCAGCTTTGCTCAACATTTAACATATAACTTTTCAGGTGGCTTCACAGTCATCTAGCTACTTTCATCAAGAATAGAATAGCACTTTATTCACTTATGAGGAGTATACAGATATATAAAATTGATTGCACAGCGTACCCTATCAGTTCAGTTAGTCAAAACAATATTAATATTCTAATTAATCCAAGCACAATAAATTGTTAAATTGTTAAAATTGTTATTTCCGTCAACCGATTGCACCCCTACGCGCAACCCTCGGAAGTCTTCGAGAGACTTGTGTAATAAGAATCCATATTTCTCATTTGAGTATAAGATAATAGAATTTCCAGGTTTTATAAAATATTTATTACCCCTTTTATTTATATTTATTTCACTATTTATATTTTAATGTAGCTGATTTATGATTTTTAATTACAGAGGGAGGTGCAAACTTTCAATGATATGAGGCTTGGATTTTTTGCCGCAGAGATGATCTTCTGTTAACTTCAAGAAAACACACTGGAAGGACTATCTTGCACCAGGTTCATTCTTGGAATTTCTTCAGGATAATCATATAAGAAGTTCAGTCTAAGCAGATTCAATACTTTTCTTTGAAACAATTTCAAAGTTCTCTGCTCAATAATAAACTCTTTACTAGCATCATGCTCTTCACAGTGACTAAAAACATACACAGTTTCAATTACCATACTAAAAAAAACTATCACACTAGTACAAGTCTTAAGATTAATTAAAAAAAAAAACAACACAGCTTACATGTAGTCTTCAATCCGGAATATGGGACTTCACATATTTACAACATTCTTTTTTAAATACAAATATTGATGGTATTTTTTTCAATTCCATTGGTAGATCAATCCTTTACTAAATATTATTCCTGCATTCAAATTAGGGTTGATATAAAAATCATTTGTATCTTTCATACGTGTATTATAGGTATGGATATTACTTATATATGTCAGCTGATCTGAAAGATAGGTTGGTAACATATTATTTTTTAATTTATATACAAACAATAACATGTTGTAATTTATTCTTTGTCTAATTGTCATCAATGATAGAGTATTCAACATTTTCTTAATTGGTGTTCGCCTATTACAATTTAATATTGCCCTCATGGCCCTATTTTGTAATTTTTGGAATATATTCATTTGTTCATTATTTAGAAAAAATAGGATAGTGCTACAATAATCAAAATGAGGTGCTATGACACTTTTGTATATTGTAAGTTTTGAAAATTCAGATATTTTGTTATTCAATCTATAGAGGTAGTGTATTTTTTGGCCACTTTCCTTTTGACATAGTTTACATTTGCGTTCATATTCAATTCTTGGTCCAATATTATGCCTAGATATTTGAATTCCTTGACTTGTTCGACTTCCTCATTTTCAATATTTATATGAAATTTTAAATTTTCATTTAACATCTTAATCTGGCATCTATTACCTATTAGCATAAATTTACTTTTTTTCACATTGAGCTTTAATCCATTATTACATAACCAAGTACTTATGTTTGTAAGATCCTTATTAAGATTGTTCTCTATTTCATCTGTTGTTCCTGAGTAATATAACATTGTGTCATCTGCGAATAGTTTTATTTTACATTTTGTTATCTGTGTAGCTATGTCATTTATAAAAAGAATAAATAATATTGGACCAAGGATTGAACCCTGTGGCACTCATTTTTTATTTCGAGTAATTTTGAGAATTGATTATTATATTTTACAACTTGTTTCCTCCCTTTCAAGAAGCTAGTGAACCATTTCAACACATTACCAGTGATGCCATATTTTTCTAATTTTTTTAATAGTAGATCTACTTTGATTGTTTCAAAGGCTCTTTGAAAATCTAAGAATACAACACCTATTAGTTTCTTTTCAGCAATATCTACTTTCCACGAAGAGATCAGTAGTTGTAACGCAGTTTCACAAGAATGTGACTGTCTGAACCCTGACTGTTGTGAAATTAAAATTTTGTTGTTGTTTATATACATTAACAATTGTTCTTTGACTGCTAGTTCCAGAAGTTTTTCATATACTGGTAGTGTGTTGATTGGTCTAAACTCTGAACATATTACCGTGTTGCTTACTTTTTGAATGGGATTAATGGTAGACACCTTCCAGTCATTAGGAAATGTTCCTTCACTCAGAGATAAATTTATAATTTTTAAAAACCAGTTTCCAGCTACCTCTATAGCTAGTTTGATTATGTTCAAGTTTATTCCATTTCTGTCTGTAGTATTTTTTTTCAGTGATGATAAGATTAGTTTAAGGTCAGCCATTGATAACTGCCTGAATTCTCCAAAATTTGGTAGAAATTCTGTAATAGAACTTATGGTGTGTTGAGTATTATTCCTTGGTTTTATTTTTTGACTAATTTCGTTTATACTCGTGATGAAGTATGTGTTGAAAGCGTTTGCAATATCTCTATCATTTTGTTCAACTTTATCTTCAAATTGAATATAGGATGGATTCTGACCCTTCTTTCCAATAAAGCAAAAACAATTGTAGGATAGTAGAGGAGTCAAAAGAAAGTTTTCAATTTTGTCAGAAGGAAATAAAATACGATATCATATTCTGAAAAGTTATCTCATCAGAGATATTTTAATTTTCCTTTTTGCAGCAGTCAAAAGTCATAAGCTTCAAGTCACAAGGAAGAATATTTGTCAGTGATTGGCTGAACCGTTTATTTCAACCAATCATTGACGAACATTCATGACTTAAAACTGCTGCATAAATCCACCATAAAACAGAAAATGCAACCAAAGAAATCTCAGTATTATTTGGTATATGAGGGAGATGAATAAGTGCACCAAGAGTAAAGTAGGAGCATTAGTTTTCATTAGGAAAAAAAATTTCAAAAAGGTTTTCACAATCAGAACATAATTTAAAATAAATAAAAAGATTTAAGGTTTTTTAGACAAATAAAAAGTGGCAATCCAAAGTCGTCAAGATAACATTGCAAATGATTACTAATCCATCACGCTGCAGAAAAAAAAACAGGCCCTCTTGGGGTCTTTATTTAATAAATTATGGACAAATTAAATTTGCAGAAGAAAAGTTGCTGAATTTTTGTAAATTTTGACTTTATCTAGACCAGTTCGGCAACATTTGTTTGTCATAAAAAAGAGTTTGCATAATTGAAAATGTAATTCTGTTTTTTTTTGGATCTAGCTGTAAAATTTTGAGTTCTAAATAAGAAATATGCTATTATTGTACTGTTTTTATTAGCTCAACTCCATTTGACACTGACACTCAAATATCTCAATACTTTTATCAATCAACTACTGTCAAATCTCATATTTGAATTGCTATATATCAGGAAAATATAGCATAATTGAAAAAGTAATTGTTTTTTTTTTGGATCTAGCTGTAAAATTTTGAGTTCTAAATAAGAAATATGCTATTATTGTACTGTTTTTATTAGCTCAACTCCATTTGACACTGACACTCAAATATCTCAATACTTTTATCAATCAACTACTGTCAAATCTCATATTTGAATTGCGATATATCAGGAAAATATAGCCCTACTACAACCTAGACAATTTGAGAGATTCTAGATGTTTTCTTGGAATTCTTCCGAAGTCTATCTAATATAATTCTCTCGAAGGAGTAAAAGTTTTGTTTTCCATTGTAGTATAATTTTCTGATTTTTTTAATTGAATATTGTGTATATTGTATGTATTTTACATTAGGATTATTGAAATGTTTTGATTTTTGTATGTATGTAATATAGTCAACATTTGCGTTTATATTGATATTGCACCTTGAAATGACTTTGTCAACAAGTTATTTTCTTAGACCATAAATAATTGCTATAAAAGACTGTAACCACAAATATGATCTTAGGTAAATATTGATTTTAATTTGTACTGTAAATGTAGTCAGTGGCCTAGTGCCTTTCTGTAGAATTTTGTAATAAATACGTAGGTATACATAATACATAGACCACATAGGTGGGCTCTTTGAAGTGGATGATTGGTATTCAATTATTGTTTCCTGGATTTCAAAGTACACAGAGAAACCTTGATCTTTTTTTTACATAAAGACCTGTTTTTTGAATGGAGAGTAAAATGTGCATGTATTGCTTTCGATAAATGTTTATTTATTTCAACTCTGTGTCCATTCAGAAAACTGGGTTTTAATGGAACTGTTTACAAATTATTCATTGGTCTAGCAACCTTGTGATGTAGAATATAAATTTGTAATCTCTGTGATGTTAAACACTGGACAAACTCAAAATAAAAGCTAGCATTGTATAAAAAATCAAAATGCATGGAAACTTTCAACAGGTTGGTAGTGGAACTTAACGTTATGTCTAAATGTTGAATAATATTCACTTAGACATTTGGCTCGTACTTTATAAAAAATATACTCTAGTGTTTGAGTTGAGCCTATATTCAATGTATTGTTATATGATTTCTATTTGTGAACCATTTTTTTACAAGATAAATCAGATTTATTCATGTTGGGGTTTTTATTTGGAATGATTGAATGGAGGTATTCATTGATCTCAATAAGTACTTATATTTACTTCAGAGTTGAGATTAAAACCGCAAAATGTAATGCAAGTGTTTTTGTATTATCGAGATTTGATTTTGATCCTAAAATGTTAATATTTTAAAAAGCTCAGATTGGTATTGATACTGGTAAATTTCTTGATAGGATTCTTGTCAGATTTTAATTTCCATTTATTCTATTGTTCAAGTGAAAGTAGCATTTTGATAATGTTTTGAAAACATTAAAATCCTGAAAATTTGTCTCTTATTTGTAAACAATTTCATTATTGTCTTTCCCTACAATTATACATTTTCCACTCCCATCTATAATATTTGATTTCTTTCTTACAGTAGATTTGAAGAAAAAAACCCTTTTGTGAAGTGGTGACACTTTTTCATATAATAATAATTTGCCAATCCGTGGAAATTCTCATCAACCTGAAACAGAACATCTTTTCATTTTGAGAAATAAAAATTGAAAAATATACAAAATGCTTTGGGAGCTAGATACAATTTTTGAAGAATCTCGAGTATTTCTTGTTAATTTTAATATTTTAAAAGGAATATAACAAGTTTAATGAGTGAAACATTTATTTAAAATTGAACATTCCATGATTGTATTTTAATTATATCACTGCTCAAACATTTTGAAAGGAAATCTGGTACATTTACCTACTAATTGCTATTTATTTGACTGATGAAACGTTATGAAGAAATTCGAACATACAAATGTCTCAAAACTCGACAAAAGAGAACTATAGCTCCCAATCATATATTTAAACTAATGGCAAATTTGAGATAGAACACAAATAACCTTGTAGTGTTAATTTGGAATGCAACTTACATCAGCAACAGTTTCTCACTATTCCAGTTTCCTTTTTTCTATCCTGATCAGAACCTGAACAAATATTCATCAATTCGACTTCTCATAGATTTTACCCATCTTTTGACTGAAATGAAAAATCATTTTATTGAAACAGAAGGTCTAGTAAAATCTATTAGTAAATAAACAATAAAATTGACCAATATTGGTTGTATTTAGGTACACATGGCAATTCATTGTCCCAACAAAACTGGCGTTAGTTTTTCTCAGAAATAAATACCAACATTGCAATATCTTATCAAATACAATAATACATTATGATACATTCTGAAATATTGTTTAAATTGTACTGGGGTTTCATGAACTAATGACAAGCTTCCTTTTTGTTTGTTTTTTGTGCATCCAGGGTCTATCCACCATCTCCCAGATTTTGTTGTCTTGAGTTTTGCAATGCATATTAATGTGAATGTGACTCAGTGTAAATTATTGACTATTCTTCTTGAAATAATAATGTACCCTCTGTGAATCGGTAAGTTATAGCCTCAAAAATCTAAATTTATGTTTTGTATTAAATTATACAATGAATATATAGTTATCATAACAATCAAAACAGCCGAAAATTACAGAAACTGTTTAAGGTCACAAAATTGATGAAGTTATCGAACTGTATAATTTCGAACTAAAACAAGAGGTTATGTCCACTACCAGTATAATTTCATTAAATCTTAAAAGCAGTAATAGGCTTGAACATTCTTAAAACTATTCTAAATGGTTTTTATCCTAATTTTCCATTGTACCTAATAAGAAACTATGCTAAGTAAAATATTCGAAGCATTCTGAATGATGTTTTTCAAACTGTTTCTTCCCTCCAATTTTAATCTAATGGCTTTAATATAGTTTCATCTTCATGTTATCTAATAATTGTGTAAAGAAAAGCATTTTATTTATGAATCAATTTGCAAAATGATCTATCGGGATGTTAAGTTTAACCTTGCTTTTTTATATGCTGCATTCAAATCAGGGATGACAAAGAAATGTAATAATCCGCTTGACTAACAAGCTACATGAAGTAATATTGTTAATTCAATTGAAATACTTACATGAAATGATCACTGCATATAGATTATGAGTTTTTATTTGAAATGCCCCTGCACGTATTATTTACACACACAGAAACTTCTGAATACTTCATGATTTCTCTCGAAATAATCGAAACAATATTCATCTGAACGTTCAACACGGTTTTCAAGTCAAATTACACGAAATACACATAATTTTCAATGAATAAATAATCCAAACATTTTGAAACTGTCAAAAACCGAAAAACATTCTGTACATGTCAACAATCCATTTATTCAAGGAATTTTGTTGCAAACCTTAGAAAAGTTGGGGTTGGCGTAGCTATATTCACTTTGCCATTTTTATGAATGAACTCTGTTTCCCGCGCAAAATCAGATTTTATTTTTTTTACGGCTCTGATTGAAAAAGATATATAACTGTTATATATATTCGGAACCAGGGCGTTGAGCTCTATCTACTGTGAAATTATGAATTTTTTTTTTTTGATTCCGATTCCTCATTGCTCAAATTCTAGCTCTTATGTCATTATATCGACGCTCCAAATTTCACAAACCTACTTCATACAATAAGTGAGATATTCCGTAGGTAATACTTCCGTAGCCACCCGGTATGCTTTCCAAATGTGTTTTGAGCAGAGGTAGTTTTCCACTCCATAAAAATAAAAAGAACACATCAGAAACATATAACCTTTCAAGAGGAGGACGAGATGAGCTCAATAACGAATTTTTATTCAAATCGGTGTCATCCGAAATAATTCTGAGATAGTAGCCTATTTTTATCGTCAAACACTGGACTACTCCGTGAATAACTCAAAAGCGTGACAGCAGAAACTTGAATAATTCAACTGAAGCATCTAATTTCAGTTCCAGATTATCTTTATCCGCTTTTTTCATCCGTGATCCAGAACAAATTATACAAAAATATTTGCATTCCAGAGATCCGTACGTGAATTTGAAACAAGCGTGCTAACAAAAAAAAGTTAATGAACTGAATTGAAATTTCACTTCGTTGAAAATAAGATGGAAAACAGGATTTTTATCAGACAGGGAAGTACTATTGAACTATAAACGATGGAAATACATTTTATTTACAACCATATATGTAATGCTGTCATTGAAGGTTTGGAAATGTCACATTACACACCTGTACTTCCTCACTTCCCGCCCTCACTTCCCGCCCTTATTTCCCGCCTTCATTTCATCTATTCTGGATGAATATTTTTTATATTTAAAGAATAACACTGCGTGAGCTGCCTGTCGTACTTCTGGTGGGGTACAATACATAAATTCTTCGTCGGAAGACATGTTTTTCAATTTATTAGTCTCGAATTTAATATCCGACTTTATCTGACATTTATTGACTTTATCTGACATTTATTTATATTGGTGACAATTGTATACCCTGTAGTCACGGTAACAATATATCTTCTTGATTTTTCTGAGAAAACCGCGATCTTGGTAATTTGTCGTTAAATGTAATATTTTAGGTATGTTCAGAACGAAACAGAGATTTACTAATTTTGATCGAAATATGATGGTTGTAAATAAAATAGTATACAAACCTCGGTAGAAAGTTTCATCCCTGTCTCGAGATCATAGCTAAACTCGACGCTTTGCGTCTCGGTTAACTAACTAATCTCACGACAGGAATGAATCTCTTCTCATCTCGGTGTGTAAAATACTATTAATATCCCATGCATTCTGTCAACAACTAGGAACCCAACAGAAAACAGCTAACCCCCCAGCTGAGGATTGAATAATCAATTCGAGATTCTACTTACGAGGGCAAAATATACAGGGTGTCCGGTAAACCTTGTACAATATTGAAACTGGTTATAGACCAGGTCATGACTGTTCAGAATATCGGAATTTCACCTCAGTAAAAATATCACCGTTTTCGAGATAATGGGCATTTTAAGAATTTCTGGAAAATCGCTACCTAACCTTGGATTTTTGAGTGCCATGTATACAAATTGAGACGAATCCAAATATCTTTGCTGCTGAAGATTACTGATTAGTGGTGCTTCTAGACATACAGAACAGTTTTTCAGAAAGTGAAAACATTTTTCAAGAAATTAAGGTAAAATGATAGATTTGAGTTTCATCAATATTTTTAAAAAAAGTTTGACATTATTATCTGAAAGAAACATAACCAATTGGAAGTTGACATTCATTTCAAAAGAATGCTCATTTTGTCCAGACTCTACCATGGTATAAAACAAACTATAATTATTTTTGAAAGAAGTGGTTTCCATTGAATTAGGCGTGGTTTTTATCTAGGCTTCATAAACTTTTATTCAAGAAAAAAAAAGGAAACTACCCAACACCAAAACTGCGCAACAATCACACTCGACGCGCGTTTCGCCAACAAAGTTAGTATCTTCAGGAGCTAAAAGTAAGCATTTAAGATTTTAAGATTGTGACGTAGTTTTGGTGTTTGGTTATTTTATTTTTTTCTTGAATTGTATTTACACCAAGGGTTCCAAAGTATTCATTTATTTGATCAACTTTTATACTTACGCCCAAAAATTATTTTATTTAGATTTTATCAAGATCAAATGTGGAAATAATTATTAATAATAAAGAATAGACTGCTTGGTGGCATTAAATATTATGTCAATAAAATTAACTTTTCATGTAATTAGGCCTAATAAAATTATCGAAATAAAATGATTATTATACGAATTCTTGTGATAAATATCGCAATTGTCCAACTTCCAGTTTCCAACGAAGTTTCAGAGACCGACAGATATACAGGGTGTAACCAAATAAGTGCAAATTTTTTTAAGAGATGAATCCTTGTCGAAAATTAAAAACTTTTGTTTGAACAACTTGTGACCTCTATCGTAGTTTTTTGAAATTATTCCGCTTCTTTCATTTAGTGGTATTTATTTCTTTGTCATTCCGTACATACATTATACTCCCCGAGAATATGCGCATATGCACAACATTTATGGTGAATGTGGAGGTAGTGCTACTGCTGCAGCAGCGCTTTATGCAGAACTATATCCGATTGCACAATGCCGCTCATAGAATCGCTGATTTGGGGGCTATAACCTATAACGCATTTGAAAAGGTTCTTCTTGAAAATATGTCGTTTCTGCGTACGAGTGGATGGAAAATAACATTTTTGTAATATTATTCAGTGTGATGTTGAATAATCGTTATTATGGTTTATAGTGTATGTTGATTAAAACAAAAGAAACGTTGAATTAGTATTTACTTCATCACATCTCTTTGAATGCTTTTAAGCAGTTGATTCGTTATTACTCATAATTATTCAATCATTTCATCTTGATAGGATAAAAATAACATTACTGACGAAGTTTTATAGAGTTGATTTTAGCTCAGAATAACATCACACTCTAATATTATCGAAATTCTACTCCTTCCAAAAATAATGATCGTATGTTTTATACCATAGTAAAGCCTGGACAAAATGGGCATTCTTTCGTAATGAATATCCAGTTCCACTTGGATATGTTTTTTCAAACAATAATGTCAAACTGTTCTTAAAAAAATTGGTGTAACTCAAATCTGTCATTTTACCCTCATTTCTTGAAAAATTGTATTGTTTTCCGAAAAACTGTTTCGTACGTCTGAAAGCATCACTCATCAGTAATCTTCAGCAGCAAAAATATTTAAATTCTTCCCAATTTGTATACATGGCATTAAAAAATCCAAGGTGAGGTAGTGATTTTCCAGAAATTAAAAAAATGCTCATTATCTCGAAAACAGTGAGATTTTTACTAAGGTAAAATTCCGATATTCTGAACAGTCATGATCTGGTCTATCACCAGTTTCAATATTGTACAAGGTATTGTATCTGAGTTTTAGTAACCGTGTTGTTGACGTGCTTGTCAATCGTCAATCATTATGCCTAGATAGATACTTCATATGATATGCAATTTTTTTTTTAAATAACCCAGCAGACGCATCACACTAGGGTCAGCCATCTCGGTTGGAAACGGCTTTGACTCTAGGAGAATTTTTGTTTGAAAGAAAATTTAAAAGAAAATAGAATTTTGGCAAATAAAAGATTCCAATCCAAATACCTGGTCATTAACTATAAACATCAACTCTCAGAAGTATGAAGGAGGGTAAAGGTAAAGAATATGGGAAGAATATGGAAAGCTGGGATTTTGATGACTCTCAGAAGTATGAAGGGGGGTAAAGGTAAAGAATATGGGAAGAAAATGGGAAGCTGGGATTTTGATGAATTTATTATATACGTTTTAAAACATCGTAAAAACACCAGATCAATCGAAATTATTGCGCGGAAAGACCATTTTCAATTTTTTTTCTTGAAAAAATGTATATTGGTACTCACTTCTGAGAGTATTTGCTCGTACTTCAGGTTAATGCTCCATGTAGTTTTCACTTCAAAAATTCGAAGCATTTACTCCACATAATTCTTGAAGTAACACTTAAGTAAGTACTAGTAGCAATTACTCTATACTTGGCTTTATTTACTTCGAAATATAGAAGTTAATACTGCAGTATTTTCTCTATTTGGAAGTGTCTGGTGTAGTTTTTAAGAAGCTACTCATAGACTAAACTCATGGGTGGTATGATTAAAAAGAGTATTTGCTTGTACTTCCCCAAGTAGCAATGTAACGTTGCGACGACGTATTTAAACAAAGTTGCGTAACCAAACACAAGTTGCGTTGCTGACCTCAACACAACGTTGTTACAACCCTGTTTTGCACCAATTTGGTCAATCATTTTTGGGTTTTTACAACGTTTCAGCTCCAACTGTAGGTAGCTGTTGGTCGTTTTCTAAACGTTGCTGGGTTTACTTAAAAACAACTATACTCCAGCGTCCTCTCGCGCAGGGATGATAATTTTCCTTTCATAGTGTTTAAAACATAGTTAATTATCATCCAAATAATTACTGATGGCAAAAATGGACACTTAAAGAAAACTTTTTGGCAACTCCTACCACATGTAAATATCAAAATGTTATCTTTTTATGGTCAAGATACCTGAAAAATTATGATTTCGATATAGAAATTGGCAACGCATTTCATTTTACTATCAAATATACTATTGTTTTATGCCAAAAAAACACGCGGGCTTTCAAACTAATGCGTATTTGTCGAAATTCAAGATTAAAAAAGAAAAAAAAATTGATAAACAATATTTAATCTGAGATTGAATCGAGCTCGAACTAAACGGAATACATATGAATTATTTATAGAAAACTAAAATAAGGCTTTATAATCCTTTGTTTATGCTTGTTTACTTCCAAAATTTTAATGGCCGATCATGTTTCCGAATAGAATTACACTTCCAACATGGCGTAGGAGTATAAAAGTCGTCAACGCGACTCTATGTGTCAGATAACTGAAAATATAGTAACTTTTAACGTTAGTCTACCAGACAACTAACTTTATACCGAAGGGCGACTCGAGTTGCTCATCCGGCCAAAAACCACCAAGGTTAACTAACGAACACACCCAGCTCCACATTTCTGTAGCGCGCCTCACAAAACACATGTTCTTGTGACTCGCCTTTCCGTGTCTTTCAGCTGTCAGTCAGTACTATCTGAAACTGAACTGAACTGAAAAATCAGTTGCTTCCCTTGAAATATCTGTATTCAGGCTGGAACCTGTTCCTGAAATTTTTAAAGTTGAGCTCTCCAAAGTGTCTGTGTTCATGTGGGCTTGTGACTGTGGAGTTTCTTCACATAATCTTTTTTTTTTGCCTGTAATAGGAGGCAGTGTATTTGAAAGCTCTTTTCATTTCCGATTTTGAAGTAAGGTTAGGATAATTTCAATTCGGGTTTCTCTCCTTTAACTATATATTTTCATCACGTAATTTAGCCAACAGTAAGCCCTCGTCACTTGAATAAAAAAAATCATAAATTGGGTAAATTATTATCATCTAAATATCGCCGGCACGTCTTCTTGAAAAAAGGTTAGTTGTAAAGATGACTTCCACGAAAACGTTTTATACTCAACCGAAATATTGCCAGCTGCTTAGTTGAATCATAAAAGGTCGACTCTACGTCCGGAAAACGTTTAACATAACTAAAATTGTCACGTAAACGTTTTTAGAACGTTATTCCCGTTCCCAAAATATTGACTACTTGTAGTCAGTTGGGTAAACGTTATGGCAACGTCGTAGTTTAACTGATGTGCTCAACGTTGAAACAACGTTGTCTGGTGGTTTAGAAAGTGTCGTTTCATAAATGACCAATTTCTACACCAAGTACAACGTTAATATAGGTGTATTATGTTGTTGTCGTCGCCAAAATGCTACTTGGGTCAAGTAAGAGCTTTTACTTCCTAGTACTTTGTGGAGTATTATGTTTTAGATATAGTAAATTCTTCGTTGGGAAGTGTTGACTTGGGTTAGAAGTATAAACTACTAGTAAATACTAGTACGTGATTAACCTCAAATTGGTTCGATTGTTGTTTGAACTACAAACACTTCTATCCAACCATATGTAGTGATTCAAAATGTTAAATGAACTTCAAAAATAATGAAAAACGCCAAAAAAAAATGTATTTCGACAGTGCGTGAAGTAAGCTTTTACACACTGCTGACAGTGCGTAAAGTAATACTTTTTCGCAAAAGTGCGTAAAAAAGTCACCTGTGCATAAAATCATCAACTGTGCGTAAAGTAATTTTTTACACTGTTCATACATTTAAGCATTTTTGGAAAATACAGTATTTTGCGTCAAATATAACTCGGAAGTCTTTATTTGACTATTTCACTCATCTTAAAATATTCACATAATCTAACCAATCGCAAACCATAGACAACTTGTATTATCGCGACAATTTCCCTCATATTGTATAAACCAATCAAACGCCATCAGTTTTTGAATTCAAACCAATGAGAAGAAGACTTTTCGAAAACACTGTCTCCAGCCCGTGGTATTTTCAAATCGGTGTTTCGCCTGTTCCTTATTTATACGTTTCCATGGCTACGATAATCACTGTAAATATGAAAACGTCCGTTTGACGGTTCAACTTTACAACTGACATTAATGACACAAGATGAACCGTTCCTGCAATAGGTATTTAGTTTATAATAATATAGTGTATTCGTGAAATTGTCTGATCGAATATCCCTTCAAAATGCAGAATTTTCAAAATACTTTCACCTTGTCTCAGTCTCTCAAACTGTGTTGCTGTACAAAACACCACTCGAGCAAGCCCTCGTGGTGTTTCCAAGCAACACAGTTTTCGTGACAGCAAGGTGAAAGTATTTTTTGAAAATTCAGCATTTTGTCGGGATATTACTACTGAAAACACCAGCTGTATTTCAATTCCGATTGGAGTGTCAGCTTCGGTATTTCCAACGACGTAACCATCGTCTATAGATATACTAATAAGTCCGCTCACTCTCGCAAGCGACCCAAATCATCCCCTCCGGTCCTCGCGCTTCCCTTGCCCAGTCTGTTTGGCTTGAGAGCCGGTCTGGTGGGCTATCCAGTATCAGTTCGCATAGCCGCAACGATGTCCGTATGATTTACGACCGCTCACAAAAAGAGCGGCATTTTTCGACCACATCAAAGGAGTTACCAGACTTATTAGTATATCTATGGACGATGACGTAACCATGGCAACACAAAGTTTGGCAGTTCTATCAATATTAATTGTACCTGATTGTGTTAAAATGAGTCGCTTCGGTGCAAATTCAAATGAAATTATCAACCATAACATAGATGAAAACGTACCTATGTCTACAAAATAAATCAAAATGTTATATATGGAAACAATTTATGACATTCTGTGTCGATCGCATCAACTACAAATTAGACGCATAAAATACCAACGAACGACTGGCATTCATTCTGAAAGACTGGGCATTTAAAATGAGGAAAATTGACGGATACGATTACAAGGAAAGTGTTATTAAGAAATTGATTGCTAGAAAAAGATTTTAGCAAGTATCAGAGAGATATTGATCCATTCAGAAGTGTAATTTTCAAGGAGGCAAGGGCGGCTCGTGACAGTAAGAGGAAAGTAAGTTATGTCGCTGTGACTTCTGACGAAAATAAAAATATGTGCCTACAATGGGATGAGGATACGCCAGAAGGCCTCCGGAAAAAGTTTTTTCACATAGCATCTGTAGAACTTGCTTGTAGAGGTAACGAAGCAGCTTTTTCTATGTTACATTTTTTCAAAGAAGAAACAGACAACGAAGGGTGTTTGACTGATGGAATTGCATATAATTCCATATTCTTCAAAACTCATCAAAGCGGCAATAATAGTTGTGAAGATAATAAATGGCTCTCTCAGAACTTGAGCAATCCCGAAATGTGTCCTGTGAGATATGCGCCTCATTCAACAAACTTCACGCTCATACAAAAAAGTCCTACTTTACGAACTTGTATCATAAATAGCTATTATTCAATATACATAACCACTTTATTCTCTCTCTCTCTCTCTTAATTTTTGTCCGTGAGCTTCCTAAATGGCGCTATCTGGACATGCCACGCTGCGAGAAATCCGTTCCCATCTGGCCTCTAACTGGCGTAGACAGCGCAGCTGTATCGGGGGAATGCAGTCTTGCTCTAGGCAATGCTGCATCCCATTTATATTGGCACTTTTTTATATTTCTGCTGGCACGTTTTAACCATAACCTTTACGCTATGGTTTTACGGCGGACTTCACAAACACTTAAGAGCAAACACTACCTTGCTAAAACGGGAATCGGTTTTATGCCTACAGTTTTTGTTTAAGAATTTTTTTCTTCAGCAAATGACTCAATGTTTTTGTGTAAATTCCGGTACTTCAGTGATTTTAGGTTATGATAATTCTTAAGACCAAAAATTGAAATGTCATGACGAATTGAAAAAAATTGATAGATTCCGGAATTCTTATGGGACCACCGAGCCCATACAAAAAATATATTTTTCATGAAATCAATGGTTTAGGAACAAAACGGATTCTACGATCGGGAAATTTATATCTGATTGACGCTGTAATCGAGAACGGACAGGTGCTGTGTTGCCAATGTTCATCGAGTTCATTATCTTCAATCCTATTCTTGCTGAGTATGCCTACAAACCTTATCTAGAAGGGGTGAGGAAGAAATTCGACTTTTCGATGTGACGCGCTGATGGTGGCTCTTAAATCTTGGGTGAATTCACGTTCTTTAGACGGCGGACATTACAACACATCAACCTGACTTCCGCCACGAGGCCGCCATCTGACTTCTACCACTGCCGGAAGTCGAATTCAACCACTTTATTCAACAAATGACAGGCCACTGTCAACAGTGTCAACACGAAGTTAGTAATGCCACGTTGCCAATTCCATTACATGGAATAGTGACGTTCAAGGCTTATTCATACCCTCGCGAATTTCGCAATTTTTCTGCGAATAAAATGGGTGCCAGTTATGCCGGATCAATCGTTGATGTAGAATCATATGGGCAGCCATTTTATTAGCAGAAAAATTGCGAAATTTGCGTAGGTATGAACGAGACTATGGAAATTTATGGTGAACTACAAGAAAATGAAAATTTTATGAAATGCTCGGTTCTCACTCGAGTTTATTTGTCATTAACATTCAGAGTAACGTTTGACTGTCAACTGTCATATGTCCTCTTTTCAAATCCGCGCGAGATGATTTGCGAAATGTTGGCCAAACGCACTCGCTTTGCTCGCATGGTTTATTTTGTGTTAAAGTTCTCATTTTAAATTGTATTATATATAGGTTTGTATAATTGACAGAATTGTTGACCAGTTAGGAAAAGCCGCGCGTCTGGCCGATATTCGGCAAATCACATAGAAATATGTATTATATTCTTACTCTAGAATGCTGATCCCCATATCAAAAGTGTTGTGAAAAGTTCAGGCATGCGCATGTACGTCATTAGTGTTTTTTATCACAGGCCCGGTTTTAGTAAAATATTATGGTACTTGTGAAGATTAACAAATGTTAATTCTGAAACTCGGAGAATAAGGTTGGAGACCTCATTGTACTTATACCTGCTATTTGTATTTAGCCGATTTGAATACATCTTTGCACATATTTATGATCCCAAATATTCAGCGAAGGCCACCAGAAAGTGGAGTACGGTTATTATATTATTATTTATAGCTCTGAAGCGACTGATTTTTGGTATCAAATTCACTTCTGAGCTATAGTTGAACCCAACAAAAAACTACGGCACTACCCCAAATCGTCGGTGCGAATTTCAAGGAAGCACTGGATTAGAAAGTAAATTAAAAGTACAAAAGCTATTTCAGCTAATATCATGAATAATTTCAACTCAAATTGGATTTATAAAATTGGATGCTTCGATGCTCGGAAGCTCGAGGTTTTTTTTCTAGTACGATTCATATCAAGATATGCAACTGCATTGAATTTAAATTATTATAGTATTCCTGGTTTTGTTACCATAGCGCAGTTTCCACAATGGGGGTGCATGAAAAAGTAAGGCCAGAAGCATTTTCCTCATCATCAAAGAAAATCACTTCCATATTGACATTAACTATCGGAGGCGATTCTGTTTGTTTAGTACTTTTTGTAGGAATCTATAACTCATAATAATAGCGGTGTGGCTGATACTCGAAATTTGTTTGCAGAAAGTTGTACATGGAAAAAAAATGTGATAGTAATAAGTGAAATTTGCATACCACCAAGTGAAAATTTGCATACTATATGGGACAAGTACAAGCTTTATTAGCCACAAGAAAAATCAGATTCCTGAATTTGATCACTTGCTGTTATTGATGTAATTTCAGGAACACAATGTAACCTAAACGATACTAAACTCTTTATTAGAAGCAAACTTTTCATTTTATTAGCCTCAATCTACGTTTTATTTGCAGTAGGTGCTCAGTTTGATAACTACTAGTGACAAGTAAATTTACCATTTATTAAGCATGATTTAATCTCAAATAACTCATATACTTAAATCTACTAAAAAAATTATTAATAGCTACTATACAGTTTTCTACTGCAGCAACAGTTTTAGATCATTATAGTAATTTTAGTTTACTTGGCCTTATCAAGTGACTCACTTTTGGGTAGTTTATTATTGTCTTACCTTTAATAGCTTTCATTCCATCTTTGGTATCAGGATACACCGGACTCAATTGAAATATCCACTTGCTCTCAGTTTAGAGTTATTAGTTCTTCAAAGAAGGATCATTTGTTTTTTATAAAGCCTTATTTTCAATAAATTAATTTCATTCTTGAATTTAAAATGATATGAAAGGTTCGGTTGCACCAAGGAAGCAATGATTCAGTTTACACTCTGAGAAAACATACCTGCATGGCATATACAGGCTAGCAAAATACACCACTTAAAAAAAACCGGAGATAGAGATTGCAGTTTTTATGACAATATTTTTTCATGAGCTATAAGTTGATGTGGAAAGATACAACATTTTGACGGTTCTTTTAATGAAATAATCGCCTCTTGCCACCCTTACTGGATCACCCAGTACAACCTGTTTCATAATTGATAATTTTGGAACTTTGTGAATCTGTTTGTATATATTCATCAGTATGAATGAATGAGCAAGCAGGCAAGCTTATGTCTTTTCTCATTATGATCATAACAAATCCATGTTATATATAACATAAAGTAGAATTAGAACGTTCTGAAAATTGAAAATAAAAGATAATTAAGAAAGGAAATGAAAATATGTAAATTTTTAATATTTTTATTGAAACAAAACTGTTGTTCAGTTTTTTGGAAGAATTCTCCTGATTCAATTATACATAAAATGTCAATACTCTAGAAATGTTAGGTCAGAATCCACATTCTACATACCAACAAGTAAAAACATAAATCAACTAACACTATTCACACAACTCACAACAGTAATAATAGTATAATTCCGGCACACGATGTAACACGTCCACATACAACTACTAATTCAAATGCTGGAATTGGAATGAGGCCAGTTTTGCGAAAACGTTGTTGAACATGTGTGGCGGTTACTACCGATTGATCCCGAACTGGTCGAGTATCAACAAGTAGGTGAACAGGTTATATTATCGTAGGAACACCAAGCTTTACTGTGAATAAACAGTTGTATTATGCCTGTAACACGAGTATCTGTTGTTATGATATAAATTTCAGAAACCCAAAGTTGATAAATATGTTTATACAGTTTTTCAGCGCTAGTAAAATGTTGACCTGTCATTATACAAAGTGAATTATCTAATTTTAAAACAATATTATAGCTACAAGTTCATGCGTTCAGAGTACTCATTTTTTTAGAGACAAAACGTTATTCTTATAAATATAGGTTTTATTTTTTTTTACCACAATCGAAATAAAGTCAGGAAAACGTTTTACTTGGACCATTTTTTTCCGTGATCACTCGCATGATGTATGCTTACGCAGATACACTATTGGTACTGTACGAGGTTCCAAAGTATCTATTGCCATTTTCACATAAATATTCATGAGGAAAATGTCTGCCACAAATTACAAATTTCTCACTCAAATGTTCTGCTGTGGTCTCTTCTCAAAGACAATAACCAATAATATTGCCCTTTTTGTCAAGCTAAAATAATGTTTAGGCTATTTTGAGCAGAGCATATAGGTACATAAAAAATTTCATTATCTACCAAAAATAATTTATTTCAGGTATTTTTCCTTTACTTCCACACAACACTAAACAGTTCATTGTTCATCAGTAGGAAGAAACGGCTTCATTAGAAATTGTCTTAAAAGGAACAAGATTAAACGTTCATTACTGCAGTATTTGAATATGTAGAAAGCTGAAATTTTGAAAGTAGACAGTCCTGTGTATTGGTCATGACTAAGGGAATTCGTTCTTCATTATGCAGGGTCATTGAAAATTTGTGATTTTACCGAAAGATACAAAAGTGGTGAAAAGTGCATTTTTTCAAATGGAACACCCTGTATATCATCAAATATCCTGAAAGAAAATTGAATATCGTTTCAAATGATGTATTATGTTCCTATACCTAAAAAGTTTCCGTAATGAAAGCCAGTTTTCTAAAAAAAATTGTGATAAAGTGATTTATTTGCCTGCGTACCATCGGTTTTCTGTCGTATTTTCAGAAGTACTCTTTTTATTTCGGGTGTATATTGGCAATGGCAGACGATATTTTGTTCTCAATAAAATCTGTGTGGATACCCGACCACGGGAATCACCGATTTCCATAGCTAACGGGATAGAAATATTTCATTCAGAAAGAATTGAAAAATGGTTGCAGTCTACGCACGACGCTGTTTTGACATATGAATTGGCTAAGGTCAAAAACTATTGCAGGGAAGAGAAACCTGGCCGCCTTCTGTCGACAATTTGGTCTCGAATCCAAATATTTAACAAACATGTGGAGTTGCTGTTATAGTATGGTGCTTTTCCCTGTAGATAGGAAGGAACAACAGTTGTCATTACATTATGATTGATGAAAAAGAAATTACAAGTTTTCATGAACCCTCCAATTTGGTATATCATTCTCAATAGCTCCTTGCTAGAGGTTAGCTACAGGGCAGTACCAACAGAATCTTCATTATAGTGTCAGGTTATATGTGAAGAATTTGAGATTTTGTTCCATAATTAGAAATATTAGTTGAAAATAACAGAATGGCGAGCGTTGAAGAGAAAATCAAACATTTGAATGAAGCTGAAAAAATGGGCCAATTTAAGTGGAAAATACAAATTTAATCATACCGTTACCAAGAACAATCATGTTAGAAGGAGACATCACTGAAAACTTCATATAGTTCGAGCGATCTTGAAACAACTATATTATTGCAAGTGGCTCAAACAGAAGATCCGAGGAAGAAAATATAGCTATCTCATTGACTGCGGTAGATGAAGGAGTATTCAAGAGATATCCAAATTTTGATATTGAGCAACACGAAAACGAAAGTTGAGCTGGCTTGTTTAGAATAGAATATAACTTTATTCACAGCAGTAACTTAAAACAATTAAGACACAATACTCACACAGCGAAAAAAGTTATTCGACAACGATAAGTATACAGATGTACTTGTTTCATTATAGATACATAATAAAATTGTAATTAAAAATACATGTGTTATTAATATTAAGTTAAAATAAAAAATAAAACGTGGAAAATCCATACAGCAATTTTAAAAGTGGACGTGATACATAGAAGTAAGTAAAATGGTACCATATATATATATACATGCATTTCAGAACAGTTAGTAAACAATATAGCAAAGGCAATAAAATGATTTTTTTTATTCAAATAGACGTAGTAGTTCAAGTCGTTGACTTTGGAGGATATGTTTTTTCAAATCTCTTTTAAAGCAATTGATATTTATGATTGATTTTATACTTTCGGGAATTTGATTGTACAATTTAGGCGCAAAGTAGGTATATGATCTTTGAGTAATAGTCCTGACCATTAGGGGTGTAGTATACTGATCTCTTAGGCGTGTGTGGTACTGGTGTGCGGAAAACAATGCTGTATGTTTGTGTGTATGATATTTAGTGCTGGAGCATGAAAATTACAACTGTCTTATGTCCAGTATACCAGTTTCGGTGTATAAACGCTCAGAGGGATATCTGCTGTTTTTTGAAAATATTAATTTAAGAAAACGCCTTTGTATTACTTCAATTTGATGAATATGAGCATTCAATGCTCCTCCCCACACCGCAATTCCATAGCGTATATGGCTTTCCACAAGTGAGTAATATAAAATTTTGAGATATTTCAGTGGTAGGAGTTCCTTAAGTTTTCTAAATTTGTATAACATGGTCCTCAATTTGTTGACGGTATATTTGATATGGAGATCCCATTTCATATGAGTGTCAAGAATTACTCCTAAGTATATCACTTTCTTTTCAGGAAAGATATGAAAGGGTGGATCATTTCTTATTATCAGTTCATCGAATGGGGGTTCTCCAGCTGCATTACAACAGAACGGTAGGTAATGCGTTTTATCAATATTAACCGTCAGCAACTTCTTATCCAGCCAGCATTTGATAAGTGAGAGCTCCGTTTCAACTTTAATTTTCAGGGAATTCCAGTTTTCTGCTTTATAAAATATGGCTGTGTCATCTGCGAATCCAACTATGTTCCCGTTGCCCAATGAAAATAGTCCGTTAGTATATATATATATATATATATATATATATATATGTACATTACTAAGTTCATGGGTTGAACCGCGTTGAGAGTTTATAACTCGACGTTTCGGCTCCTGCTTTGGAGCCATTTTCAAGAGTGTGACTGCGAGGCCTCTATCTGCCTACTCCTCGAGTCGTGGTCTTGAGAGATATCAAGGTCTCAACCTGCCTACTCCTTGATCTCAAAAGACGATCCGATGTTGGTTGCACTGTAGTATTTATAGGTGGTTGGCTACCTGGAGGTGGGCGGGTCTTACGGGTTTTCTCGTTTGTCTTGTCTGCTGGTGCCTGCTGTGTAGTTGGAGTTAATGGGATAATAATTGATTGCGGATAAGTTTCACGTGGCCTGGTAATTACGGTTGGAAGAAGGGGCTTCCAAATGGGGTTCAATTTACGGCTATCATCTTTAATGTTCAGGCAATCAGGCCGTTTTTCGATTTCGATGGCTTCTCTGATAAAACGAGAAGTTCTTGAACGTACTGGGGCGATGGTTTTCGTTTTCTCGAAATCTATGGGGTGACCCGTTTGGATGAAATGAAGAGCTAATGCGGAGCTGGTGTCTCGATTTCTAACTGAAAGGGAGTGTTGATAGGATCGAAAATGGATCTGTTTCGAAGTTTCTCCTATATAAGAGTGGGGGCAGATAGAACAGGGAATTTCGTAGATACCATGGTCTTCGTTGGGAATTTTGTCTTTTGTTGGTCTGATGAGGTGTGATAGTTTTTGTTCTGTGGTAAAGATGGTTTTGATATTTGCTTTTCTGAAAAGTCGACTGATTTTGTCCGTCACCCCTTTGATGTAAGGGAAGAAGACTTTGGATGGACGGTCTTCAACTTGTGGTTCGTTTTTGATTACTAATGGTTTCTGAAGCTGTTTTTGGATGTTTCTGTCTATGTGGTCTGGTCTGTATCCGTTTTGTAGGAGAGCTTGTTTTACGTTGTGAAGTTCGGATTGTCTGTTGTGGTCGTCGGTTAGTCGGATGGAGCGAGATATCAGAGTATTTACGACTGAGTTGAGTTGTGAGGGATGATGGTGGGACTTGGAGTTGAGATATCGGTTGGTGTGGGTGGGTTTTCTATAAACCGTGTACGAGAAACCTTGTTGAGGATTTTTAGTGATTTGTACATCTAAGAATGGCAGAGTTGAATTGCTTTCTATCTCCATCGTGAAGCGAATGTAAGGGTGTACTTCGTTCAGATGGGTCAGGAAAGAATCCAGGGTATCTCTCCCGTGGGACCAGATGACAAAAGTGTCATCAACGTATCGTAACCAGCAGGAAGGTTGAAGAGTGGCTGATGAAAGGGCTTTGGTTTCGAAATCTTCCATGAATATATTGGCAATCGCAGGTGAGAGAGGGGATCCCATAGGGGCACCTTTGATTTGCCTATAAAAAGAGTTTTGGAAGGTGAAGTATGTGTTGGACATACAATGTTTGATTAGAGTGAGGATGTCTTGTGATATGTCGTGCTTGTTTTGTAATATGGTGAGGGTCTCGTCAATAGGGATGTTGGTGAAAAGAGAGACGATGTCGAAGCTGACTAGGATGTCGGAGTTAGATATGTTGAATTCCTTAATTCGATTGATGAAGTGGTAGGAGTTTTTCACGTGGGATTCGGATATTTCAACTATAGGTTGAAGAATGTTAGAAAGATGTTTCGCTAAGCGTTGGGTTGGGCAGTTGAATGCAGTGACAATGGGTCTGAGAGGGGTTCCGATTTTGTGAATTTTTGGAAGGCCATATATTTTTGGGATTCGAGAGGATCTCTCCTTCGGTATTAATAGGGACTTGACGTCGGATGGAAGGTTTGATTTATTGATCTGGGCTTTTGTTGTTTTTTCCAGGTATGTGGTGGGATCATTGGGGACTTTCTTGTATTCATCTGTACTGATAAGGGAGTTCATTTTGTCGAAATAATCCGACGAATTTAGGATGACGGTTGTATTTCCTTTGTCCTATGTCGGGATTTTGATTTAATTCTTCGAGGGCGTGTCTTTCAGCGGATCGAAGGTTTGTGGAAGGGGGTTTGGCTGAAGATAAGATTTTGGCCACTTCGCGCCTGATGTTTTTTGGTAGATTGAATAGGGCTTCTTCGGTTTGGGTAATGATCTTTTCTACCGGAATGGTTTTGGGGGTGACGGCAAAATTGAATCCTTTGGCAAGAGCTGAGTGTGCAGCATCAGAAATGGGAAAATCAGATACGTTCTTGACGACTTGAATGTCCGAGTGGGTGGGCGGATTTGGGTTCTGGACTTCGATGAGTCGGGAGAGCTTCCGTTTTTGGGTCTCAGTTTTTTGGGAGGAGATGTGGAGAGCTTTTTGGTGAGAGATGCGATCGAAAGTGTCCCATATTGTTGAATGAATGTTAAAGGAATGGATTTGAAGGTGAACTTGAAGTAATTTGGAATTCGTTCTGTGTAAATTATGTCTGGTGGTCTGGATGTGGTTTCTAAGGAGAGCGAAACCCGTGTGCCTGAGGATTCTGGAAATAGATGCGGATTTGGTGTGGTGTTTCAGCATTAAGCCTTTTGGAATGACGCTGTGGTCTCGACAGGATTTCAAGAAGACAAGGTCGCAGAGCAAACGAGATTTTCTCTGAAGAAGAGTGCTGTAGATCTTAGTCAGTGAAAATAGTTCCTCCCCATAGAGGCGAATAAAATGTTCGGAAAGGTTTCCGCGGTCAGAAATATGTACATTACTAAGTTCATGGGTTGAACCGCGTTGAGAGTTTATAACTCGACGTTTCGGCTCCTGCTTTGGAGCCATTTTCAAGAGTGTGACTGCGAGGCCTCTATCAAAGGTGCCCCTATGGGATCCCCTCTCTCACCTGCGTTGCCAATATATTCATGGAAGATTTCGAAACCAAAGCCCTTTCATCAGCCACTCTTCAACCTTCCTGCTGGTTACGATACGTTGATGACACTTTTGTCATCTGGCCCCACGGGAGAGATACCCTGAATTCTTTCCTGACCCATCTGAACGAAGTACACCCTTACATTCGCTTCACGATGGAGATAGAAAGCAATTCAACTCTGCCATTCTTAGATGTACAAATCACTAAAAATCCTCAACAAGGTTTCTCGTACACGGTTTATAGAAAACCCACCCACGCCAACCGATATCTCAACTCCAAGTCCCACCATCATCCCTCACAACTCAACTCAGTCGTAAATACTCTGATATCTCGCTCCATCCGACTAACCGACGACCACAACAGACAATCCGAACTTCACAACGTAAAACAAGCTCTCCTACAAAACGGATACAGACCAGACCACATAGACAGAAACATCCAAAAACAGCTTCAGAAACCATTAGTAACCAAAAACGAACCACAAGTTGAAGACCGTCCATCCAAAGTCTTCTTCCCTTACATCAAAGGGGTGACGGACAAAATCAGTCGACTTTTCAGAAAAGCAAATATCAAAACCATCTTTACCACAGAACAAAAACTATCACACCTCATCAGACCAACAAAAGACAAAATTCCCAACGAAGACCATGGTATCTACGAAATTCCCTGTTCTATCTGCCCCCACTCTTATATAGGAGAAACTTCGAAACAGATCCATTTTCGATCCTATCAACACTCCCTTTCAGTTAGAAATCGAGACACCAGCTCCGCATTAGCTCTTCATTTCATCCAAACGGGTCACCCCATAGATTTCGAGAAAACGAAAACCATCGCCCCAGTACGTTCAAGAACTTCTCGTTTTATCAGAGAAGCCATCGAAATCGAAAAACGGCCTGATTGCCTGAACATTAAAGATGATAGCCGTAAATTGAACCCCATTTGGAAGCCCCTTCTTCCAACAGTAATTACCAGGTCACGTGAAACTTATCCGCAATCAATTATTATCCCATTAACTCCAACTACACAGCAGGCACCAGCAGACAAGACAAACGAGAAAACCCGTAAGACCCGCCCACCTCCAGGTAGCCAACCACCTATAAATACTACAGTGCAACCAACATCGGATCGTCTTTTGAGATCAAGGAGTAGGCAGGTTGAGACCTTGATATCTCTCAAGACCACGACTCGAGGAGTAGGCAGATAGAGGCCTCGCAGTCACACTCTTGAAAATGGCTCCAAAGCAGGAGCCGAAACGTCGAGTTATAAACTCTCAACGCGGTTCAACCCATGAACTTAGTAATGTACATATTTCTGACCGCGGAAACCTTTCCGAACATATACAGTGAGGACCAATAGTCCGTCGCCCCCCCCGTAACTTCTTTATTGTTCATATTACAAAAAAATGTTGAAGGAATAAGTTGTAGGGTTTCATTCGATCACTTTAATAGTTTGCGTTTCATTTATACAGAGTGTCTCAAAAAAGCGCAGCGACTTGGAAGTTTATTTTTTCAAATGGGACACCCTGTATGTCAGTGCATGATCGGTTAGAGATAACCATAAGGAATCCAACGATACCAAGTTTGATGCTCTTATCTCTATAGACTACGGAAATATCGCCATTTATTTCATCCATAAGCTCAATGAGTGTGAGAGAGAATTTATTGACCCGCCAGAAAAAAGTTTCTCTCTCCTACTCATTGGGCTTCTGGACAGAATAATAGGCAATATCTCCGTAGTTTATGGAGATAACAGCATCAAACTTGGTATCGTTGGATTCCTTATGATTATCTCTAACCGATCATGCACTGACATACAGGGTGTCCCATTTGAAAAAATAAACTTCCAAGTCGCTGCGCTTTTTTGAGACACTCTGTATAAATGAAACGCAAACTATTAAAGTGATCGAATGAAACCCTACAACTTATTCCTTCAACATTTTTTTGTAATATGAACAATAAAGAAGTTACGGTGGGGGGCGACGGACTATTGGTCCTCACTGTATATATATATATATATATATATATATATATATATATATATATATATATTGAAAAGTGTTGGTCCTAGCACGGATCCTTGAGGTACCCCACATTCGATCACCTTATCACTGCTCAGAATATCATCAATTCTTACGGCCTGGCTCCTTCCTGTTAAGTAACTATTAAATAATTTTAATATGTTGCCCCGTATTCCAGTATCTTCCAAAGACTGGAGGAGAAGATGATGACTGACAGTGTCAAAGGCTTTCGAAAGATCTATGAACACACACAGAGATGTTTTCTTTTCATTTAAGGCCTCGGTAACTTTTGAGGTCAAGGTGAGAACAGCATCTTGAGTGGAGATTTTTTCTCTAAATCCGAATTGACAGTTGGATATTAATTTATATTTATTAAGAAAAGAAACGAGCCTTTTTTTGATGATCTATTCAAATATTTTCGAAAGATGAGTTACCAGAGAGATAGGGCGATAGTTTGTGAAAATAGACTTATCCCCTTTTTTGAACACTGGCGTAATAATAGATTTTTTGAATTCACTGGGGAAAACACCTTCTTCCACACATCGGTTAAGAATATGAGTTAGGGGATCTAGAATGTAAACTGATATTAGTTTATAGTTTCTGCTTTTAATTCGTCACAACCTACTGCCTTATTATTTTTTAGATCAAAGATTGTATTTTTTAGTTCCATCTGGTCAATTGGTTCGAAAAGGAATGAGTTTAAAATCGGTGTTCTTTTTATTTCATAATTATCGTTTTTCTTGATCTTGCCAGCAAGTTTCTACAAATTCTATATTGAATGCATTTGCAATGTGCGTTTTATTGGTTAAAAGTTCATTTCTTGTGGGGTGTTTAATCTTATCTATAATAATTTTTTGTTTCTTTGTCTTGGATATTTGTTGTGTGACATCCCATAGATTTTTTGAATTATTTTGGTTTTTATCAATCTGCTTTTTATAGAAGTTGAATTTTACTTTATGGATCAGTGGAGTTAGCTTGTTTCGGTATCTTTTGTATTCTTCCTTCAGTTCATTATCATATGGGTGCTTTTGCAAACGGCGAAACAAAGTGTTTTTTTTTTATTGATAGAATTCAGTGAACCATTTGTAACCCAGGGTGCTATTTTAGTGTTTTTTCTGCAAATGTGATGTTTGTCTGTGCATGCTTCTAGCGCATTTATGATTGAGTTGATGAATTTCTTTGTTGCAAAGTCTGGAGTTGGCGCAGAGTAGACATCATCCCAGGAAATACCGCTGAAGGCGTTGTGTATTTTACTGGTGTTAATACGTTTGATGAATCTTTTTTTGTTAACGTTTGTGTTCGTTTTTTCGGAAAATACTATCTGAAGTAAACTGGTGTAGTGGTCAGTAATTGTCGATTTTAATATAATGGGCAAGATATTTTCATTCAAGTCAGGATTTTTTGATTTAATGAAGATGTGATCCAAACATCATTTAGTGTTTCCTTGTATTCGGGTAGGTGCGTTTATAGTGGAAACGTATCCAAATTCATTCAACGTGTCCAGATATTCCAATGTATACCTGTTATCGACGTTTAATAAATCAATGTTGATATCGCCCAAAAACAGGGAATCGTCCGTATTATCATAGTGGTTCTCGAGTAAGTTGAACAAATTTGTATTAAATTCCTGTATATTAGAATTTGGTGATCTGTACAGGGTTGTAATGAGAAGTGTTTTATCTGTACCTAGTTCAAGTTCAATTCGAAGCGCCTTCGACTCATCAGAAACATCTACTATTTTGTAGGTGTATTTGAGATTTGATTTTATATAGGCAACTACTCCATCATTCTGGTTATAACGGCTTTTGTTATATATAGTGTTATATCCATTTATACAAATAATGCTTTCATCAACCACCTCTCTAGTTTCGGTTAGGATAATAATATCAATATCAGATTTTAAATTTTGTAGCATAATGGAAAATTCATCTAGGTTTTTATTAATACTGCGAATATTCATCTGCAGAATCTTGAAGTTGAATAGATTTTGTTTATATCAAGAATCGGTCTGCATTCATCAATGGTGTCTATGCTATATGTTTCAACATTGTCAATTCTGAAATCCCGAATATAGGGATCCATTGTATAAAATAAAATAAAAGCTTACAAACTAATATGGTTGGTAAGTATATGGTAAATGTATGTAAAGAGAAAAAAAATGCAACGTACTAAAATGAAAATGTGCATAAAAATTTGTGTTAAAATTCTAAAATAGAGTCAGCGTTTGATTATTAAAATTCTAGAGTGAAATGTTCATTGAAAACACTTAAATCAGATTATGTGTGGTTCATATATACAGGGTGTCAATTTGAAAACTTCCCACCCTTAATATCTTCCTTCTAGTAAACAATATGAGTAATCGAAAGAACAGGTCAATTTTATTGTCAAGGGGGACACTTTCACGGACTATTTGTAGCCCTCGTGGTTCAACCCCCTAGGAGGGGTAGATGTTACCCTTAGAATTTTAAATGGGAAGGGGGGTCAAGTGGCAAATCATTTTGATGGGCGTTCAATTCTTGTTCCAATGGTACCCTGACTTATTATTTTTTGATGAGCATTTTCCGAAAAATTGCGTTCTAAACTAACAGAAGTAATTATTAGAACGCCTATACTGAGATGCATTATTGTATTGACTCACTTTAATAAAAATGGTTAGAAGAGTAGGTGGCACCGCTCCAACCCTTGAATGACAGGAATAAATTTATTACGCATGGGATTTTTTATTTGGTGGTTATTTTCCTTCTACACAATAAAATTTAATTTGCGAGAAAGACATTTCCAACATAAAATCTACTTACGCTTATCTTATTAGCTGTTCGAAATGTTGTCCATTTTGCTCTAAACAGTAATACAGTCTGTTTTCGAACTCCCCTCTAACATTACGGAAAACTTCACTAGGAATTGACTGGCATGCTGCTGTAATTCGTCTTTTAAGTTCGTCAATATCAGAAGGTTGTGTTTTATAAACAAGGGATTCAAGATGCCCCCAAAGAAAGAAATCTAAGGGTGTTAAATCCGGTGATCTCGGAGGCCATTCAACTGCTCCCCTTCTGCCAATCCATCTACCCGGAAATCTCTCGTTTAACCACTGTCGGACGGGAAGAAAATAATGAGGTGGAGCACCGTCCTGCTGGTAATGTAACAGATCTTCCTGCAAAAGTTCATTACCTTCTGCATCAATTTGAGTTTCTAGCTCGTGAGTTATAAGAGGATCGATAGTCTCTTCAAGCATATCAAGGTACAGATTGCCAGTCAAGTTTTCTTCCAGAAATAATGGACCAAGAATGGCATTTCCAAGAATACCAGCCCAAACATTAACTTTTTGTGGGTGTTGTGTATGCTCTTCCCGAAAAATATGTGGGTTTTCGTCACTCCAATAGCGACAATTTTGTCTATTAACATTGCCATTCAGAAAAAATGAACACTCATCGCTGAAACAGATGTTTAACAGAAGATTAGGGATGGTATTGACTCGATGAGACATGATTTCACAAAACTCTATTCTTCTATCATAATCATCCTCGTGGAGCTCTTGAAGAATCTGCATTTTATATGGATGAAATTTATGCATTTTCAATGCTTTTCTTATAGTCTCGCGTGACATTCCCGTCTGTTCTGATACTGATCGTAAGGAGCTCGTGGGCTCTGCAGCAAATGTTCCCAAAACTTCAATTTGAGCTGCTTCATTTAGTACTCTGGGGTTATTTATTTTTTTATTTGTCACTGAACCAGTTTCGTAAAACTTATTCACCAAATCAAGCACATACCGGTGACTTATATTACTTACTATTAGACTACTTTTTTATGTAAAGTGTTTGGAGCTAATGGCTAATGTTACCCCTAATACAGGGTTGGAACGGTACCACCTAATATTCTAACCAGTTCTGGCCAAACCATGCATCTCAGTATAGGCATTCTAATAATTACTTCTGTTAGTTTAGAACGCAATTTTTCGGAAAATGCTCATCAAAAAATAATAAGTCAGGGTACCATTGGAACAAGAATTGAACGCCCATCAAAATGATGTGCCACTTGACCCCCCTTCCCATTTAAAATTCGAAGGGTAACATCTACCCCTCCTAGGGGGTTGAACCACGAGGGCTACAAATAGTCCTTGAAAGTGTCCCCCTTGACAATAAAATTGACCTGTTTTTTCGATTACTCATATTGTTTACTGGAAGGAAGATATTAAGGGTGGGAAGTTTTCAAATTGACACCCTGTATATATAATGATGTTAAAACACTAAAGTGAATGGCTGAATGGAAATGTATATTGTGTATAAAACGTACATGCTTCGGCAAACCTTATTTTTAATTTTTTTTTGTAACTCTCATGTTTCGTCCTTGAGCTGCACTTTTCTTGGGGGTCTCTGAAGTTGATGTGTGGGCGGTCGCACCTCTTCTATTCTTTTTTGGTTCTTCCTTGCTTATCCTGATCTCTCTTGTTATACGCTCCTCCTTATGAATTTCTTTTGGTTCTGTTATATCTTCTTCTTCGACTGCCTTTGGAGATGGTGTTGGGGGTTCGCTCTGCATTTTTCTTTCTGGGACTGGTGAGATGTTAATGTCTTCCTTTTCTAATTTGTCAGCGTTCTCAATGTCTTCTGCCGTATATATTTCACCCTCTACTACTAGCTTATTTCTTTTAATATATGCAGTTTTGTTTATTGATCTAGCTTCTTTCAGTGCCCCCAATAGGATTTTCCTTTCTTTCAGTTCGTCTTCTGTTAGGTCTTCTGTAATGAATATTCCAGTTCCTTTCAAATTTTTTCCGCTTCTTAATATTTCCTGCCTTCTTATTTGAGAACCAAGTGATATTAATATAGGCCTATTGTATCCTCCTTTTTTTCCCAGTCTGTGTATGTTATTCAGTTCTATTTTTGTTATTTGTATATTCAGTTTTGTTGCTGCCAAATTGGTGAAATCCCGCAATAGCGTTCCTTGATTTTCGCTTTGATCTTCTTTCATACCATAGATCACGAGGTTATTTTGTTTGAGCCGTTTTTCAAATATTGACACTTGGTTCTTCAGTAGAATATTCTCTCTCTCGAGTGTTTCTACTCTATCTGTTACTGTTTCCAGTTCTTTTTGTACAGTTGTTGACCAATTCTTATTAGTCTCTTCAAGTGCATCAATTCTCCTACTGATATTTTCATTCACTCCTTTCAGAAGTAAGTAGACATCTTTGATAGACACTTCTTTTTCTTCCATATCTCTCTTCAAGTGCGCGCCACTGGTTTGCACAGTGTTTATATTTGGTGATTGTAAAAACAATTAAGTGTTTTTATGGGTCCTTCAATTTGTATCTCGGTTGTGAAACGGATTTTTGAAGGGTGTGCACTAATGTTCACTATTAAAACAAAACGATTGCAGTTTTCATATAGTCTGTCACCTTCCGCACATTTTGATATAAACTTTGGTTCACTTGTTGGTATTTTCTGAATAATATTTCATTTAATATCAGGAGCATTCACCGAACCGACTTCACAGTACCGGCATTGAAGACATAGAAGGCATCGCTCGAAATCTTACTACAAAAGTCAATATTAGATATGAACGTGCTGTATTCAATTTAGCCAGAGAGGATGATCACAAAACCTAACCTGATTACTTCAACCGTTTAAAAACTCTAATAAAAAACTGTCAGTTTGGTGCATTGGAAACTGAGCTTTCAATCGATAAAATTATTTATTCCATCAGAGATGTAAGATTACGCGAATCTCTTTGGTTGACGAAGGATATCACATTATCTGAAGATATTGATAGATACAAGGTAAAGGAATTATCAGAAACTCAGTTGAAAAGCATTGCTGGTATAGCTCACGGAGTGAATAAGTTATGCAGAGGAAAAAGAAGCTACAATCGCGAAAATTTTATGAAAAACAACGAAACACTTGTAGACAGTCCTAGAGAAGAATCAATTAAAATGATATTCAACACTGTCCAGCATGAGAAGCAGCTTGTCAATTTTGTGGAAAAACGGACATTTTGCAGAGGTTTGTTTGCACAAAGACCACGTAGACAGCAAGTTCATGTAGTATCTAAACAAAATCAAGAATCAGATGAACTTGTTTCAACTCTAGGCGATCGAAATGGCAAGGAAATAACTGCTGAGTTGACATTTCAAATAAATTAGTCCATTAAAAAACTCGTATGTCAATTAGATACTGGAGCTACCTGCAATATTATTGGCTATGATGAATTATGTTCATTGACGAAGTGCGGTAATTCAGATCTTGACTTATCCGATGAAAAGTTAAGATGTTTTGGCGGTCAAATTATACACTCTCCAGGCAAAACTGTACTCAAATATATACAAAATAATAGAAAGTATAATTTATTATTTGAGATTGTAAATAAGCGACACCTTTGTTATCTGTAAGCGATTGGAACTGGTATATATTGCAATAAAGTATCAATCCAGAATACAGCAGGGGCTTTGTAAATGATAAAAGAATATGAAGAGATTTTCGAAAAAGTAGGAAAAATTGAAGAAGTATCACTAGAAATTGACAAGGCAGTCAGACCAACCAATCAGCAGCAAAGAAGAATTCCAGTTCCGATGAGACAAGAATTGAAAATGCTGATGAAAGAGTTAGTAAATGATCAGATAATTATCAAAGAAAACGAATACACATACTGGTCTTTCAATATTGTTCTCGTACAAAACACTAACATCAAACTCCGGTTATGCATTGATCCTCTGAAAAGTATCAAATGACCTATAGGAGTTGATATGTTTTCTACGTTTCCTTTCTTCCATATTTTATCACCTTTATTTTTCTTGAACATTACTTCTTCATGATTAGTGGAACTTCTAAATTTCTAGTTTTTTTTTATAGTAATACTTTGATTCCGTCTTCTGATTTTCAACATTCCATGTGATTTTTGGTTTCAATTTCGTTTCCTTGCTAGGTATAGTACATCTTGAATTTTTCGAAAATAATCTCTGCGCTGGACTACTACCGATCTTATTTGGTGTATTCCTTTCGAACAGAAGCATTTCATATAAATCGTGTTCACTTTCGATACTCTTTTCTGTTAATTGCGACTATACCTATCAAAGAACCAAAATTGAAACCAAAATTATAAGAAATGTTGATGTATCTGAAGAAAATCAGAAGAAGACTTCAAAGTATTACTACGACAGAAAAACTATAAATTTTGAAATCCCACGTTGGGCGCCAATTTGTGTAACACCAAAATCACTTTTTAAATAGTTACTTGCTCATTGTATACAGCAGTGCCTGTGAGCTGCTCAGATTGGTACGGGTGGTCGTGGGTTTCGTTATCTGCCAGTTTAATAGATAGATCCTTTGACAAAAATTATAGATACTCGAAATTAAAGAAAGTAAAGATATAAGGTAATTATATGGGCACCAGGTTCTTTTTTATGAAAATACCAAAAACACGGTTTTTGTCAAAGGATGTACTTTGTGCTTCTCAACAGTGAAACAAAAAAAAATATGAAAACACTATATTTACAATTTGTTTATAAATTTTGATACAATAAAGAAAATTATTTATATAATTGAGGTTTGAGTTTCTACAAAAATATTATGATTAAAATGATTTGAGTTTACATATTTGGAAAATAATTGCTTACAAATGTCTGGTTTGTTTACTTTTATGATCAGTGTTTGCGATGGTGTAGGAAGACTTACCCCAGAGCTCTACTTTAACGTTGGATGTAGGAGCCTTGTAGGGTGTCTCGAGACAGCGGCTGCTCTACTAGCTGGATACAGATTGTGGTAGCTTATTTGGTATACTGGATTCTTTCCTAAAGCTCAGATGTTTAAATGCTGATGGTTACACTATGAAAAAAATAAAAGCAAACCAGTACCTTGTCTCAAATTGACAAATGCGATAAGAATATTCAAGGAAAAATCAACTTACAGATTAACTATTAAAGGTTGTTACAGAAATGGTAAATTTTGTTATGTTTTTACAAAAATAACATTTTTCTAAAAAAATAACATGTTGTAGATTTGCTGAGTTAAACAATGTGTTAAGGATCAAAATTATATGAAGCACAAGAATTTACGATAAAGTTTGAATTTAGAATCTTCTCATACAAAATTAGAGAAGGCGAATCTCAAGCGAGCGTGAGAAAAATAATTATCATAAAAATATTGTTTTCATAAACTAAAAAATAAAATATTCAAATTTGAACAGTCATTCAAACTGGCAAAAGGATATCAAATTATTGATTGTTCTTATCGATGAAGATAAATAATTATGGAATGTCTCCAGACTGAGGAGAAAGAGAAAGTGTAACGATAAAGCGAAATGATAAAGTGAATAGATAAATTGTAACGAGAAATTTCCTCGACAAGTATAAATCAAAGATATATCTCCAGACTGAGGAGATAGTGTACTGAGAAAGTTCCTCGTTAACAAATTTGCAACGCAAGCAGATGGTTGTTTGGAGTTTATCTTCTGACTGGGAAGGAAGAGAGAGAGTACTGAAAGAGTACCTCGATATCAAATTTCAGAAAGCAAATGAAAGGTTGTTAAGGTACTAGATTTTCTCTTTGGCTAGGCCTTTCCATCTAAACGTGGCTAGTGAGTGATCTAGAATAGATCGAACCTAGAGTTCGGAGAATTATTAGTGAGTCTAGCTTCTACAAATTGCAATTAAATGAAACGAAAGCAATGACTCACCCACGAATTCCGTACTCCTAGCTACCAGACCAGTCCTTGTACAGATCACCAACCAGGTTCAGGAGGAGTGCCTTTAGCTCCTATTCACTGTTCACACTTCTAGCAGGTTATTTTCTGAGCGTTCCAGGAAAACTTGTGGAAAAACTTGTATCACTGAAAATCATAAAGCAGGAACAGAAACAGGTCTATTTGATATTTAAAGTCCAAAAATAATAGAGGTTATGTTATGTTAAATTTTGACATTTTCGGACCGACCAGTCAAAAGACGATAAGAAACGTTGTTCAAATTTTAAAAAGGTATTGGGATTGTATTAAATTATTTAAGATTGAAAATTTTGGAAATATTTATGAATGACGCTCATGTGGCCATCTTTGTTTCACCAGAGATGTGAACCGAGTCGCCAAAGGAATTTAATACATTTAAAGAAAAATCTGCCAATGAGAAAGTCGATATGTAGGTAATCGAATTCAAATTAATCGTTATAAAATATACGACCTATCATTTCTTCGTTGTGGAAAATTAATACATTCCCCGAAGGGAAACTCAAAACACCCAAACACCTTGAATGCTCGCTTCAGAAAGGGCCGATGAAGGGCTTCCAAGAAGGATATCCCTTTCCTCTCGCTCTTTCTATTTGCAGTGTTACCAATGTAGTAATGTTGCATTTCACATCACAGAACAATAAGGTACATCGGAACAAACTATAATCGGAACGAACTATCTAAATGAGATGTTCGGAATGAACTATCTCAATCAGATGTGAAATCTATTTAATTATGATATAATTTCAGATGGAAATTATAATAGGATCGCAATGTTTTACATTTCGTTACACGTTCCTGAAAAATTATTTTAATAAAATTTTGAAGAAAGGAATCATAGAAAACATAAAAACTCCTAGATCATTTGAAATCAAAACCGACGTTGGTAATATTCTTTGAAAAAACTAAGTTCATGTAAGAAGGGTTCCAGAGCAGGCATCAATGTCGAGTAGAGATGATATTCAACCAAACCGTATCGAAGAAGATATAGAACATGAACCTGGTCCATCCTATAGATCCAGTGTGAAAAGGGATGAGAAGATTCCATCAAAATTTGCAGATTTTCAATTAAATTGAGTTTCAAAGTTTGTTCTGCATTTCCTATTTTCATATTTTCAATTGTATGGAACGGTTTCAAATAATTCTTTTATTTGTCATTTTGACTCAATGGGGCATGTTATAGTATTGTGCATATCCCTGTAGATAGGAAGGGACAGCAGTTGACGTTATATTAAGATTGATGAGAAAGAAATACAAGTTTTCACAAACCCCTCAATTTGGTATATTATTCTCAACAGCTTCTTGCTAGAGGCTACCTACATTGCAGTACCAACAGAATCTTTAACAGTTGCCATTGAAAAAAAAACAGAATTCATTTGTGTCTTATAGAAATAGATATATTTTTATAATGTGTCTCACTGTTTGACCCATGGTTGAAAAAAACAAATTGATAGCTTGGATGAGAAACATTTACGAAGCTAGATAAGTACGTAACTGGCGCCATACAGCCCTGAAATTCCTTCCACGTGACCTATATATAAAGTAGAATGGAGCGCCTCTGATGAATGAAAAACGACAAGTCTCAGCTAAGGGGTAAAGTACCTAACCCGAGGTGTATGTACAAGCAGCGAGACGAAAGCACTTCACACGAGTGCGAGAGGATTAATTATTCATCTCACTATCAGTTTTGTTTGGGATGAATAGTCTTACGGAATCTCTTGAAGCGGTTTCAACTAATCAAATTACGCCATGAAGTAAAATGAATTAAATTCTATGAGATCAGACACAAACTTTCGAGTTGTTTGTTTCTGATTGGACGTTTGAGTAGGATATTATGAATTAGGAACGATCGTTTTTAGCTCGAAATTATGCTACATTTCCAAGAGAGATAGATGAGATGACACAAAAATGATTAAACTGATAGTTCAATATGATGCACTAAACGTGCTTCCAAGAAGATTTTCGAAGGTAATTATTTCCAACTATCCAAGATACCTATCGAACATCTATTTTCAGAGGAATAAAATGTTCAAATATTATGCAATGAGGTACTATGTAGTGTAATCCTGCTTTCAAAGGCGTGGAGGGCCTCACCAATTTTATTTTTCAAATTCTGACTGAATAACTAAGAATTTTGTTTTTCTGAGTTCGTATCTCAGAATTCCGAATAAATGACCTCTATCAAGAGTGGAACATACTTGTTGCATGACAGCAGATACAAACTGTACTCCATTATCGCTAATGATATTTTGCGGTATCCCATAACGGAAAAATACTTCATTCACTAGTGTGTGAGCACTTACTTCCGCAGAAGCATATTGCAGTGCAAACAATTCCATCCATTTTGTGGAAGTATCTTCAACAATAAAAATCTATCTACCATTCGATCCCTGAGGTAGAGGTCCCAAGAATTTTATTGCAAGTACGAATCTCTGAGCATACTCAGGCGAATTCAGAAGTCCACCTGGTTTATGATTCATTGCTTTATATCTCTGACACTGTGAATATTTTCCAATATGCCTATAGCACGAGCTACCTCTACATGTGCCCACTGATCAGAAAAGGAAAGGAATGGAAGCCCTTTCTCTTGAATCCCGGTACAACCTCCTATGAAATCAGTCATTCACATGCAGGACTGCCACTAGATTCAGAGCTAACCACCCTAGAATCGACTAATCAGCCTAGCACTGCTTATATGTCACCTATCGCTTGTCCAGTCAGACAGCCTTCATTGTCGACATTCGATAGAATGACATTTGATAGATTAAAAATCAAATATTATTTACCAAAATATTCTCAAAAATGTCAAACAATCTTTGTATTTATTTCCCTTGTGCATCCAGGAACTTGCCACACTATTCATATAGAATTTTGATAATTGTAAAATTTTAATATTTCAATAAACACTTTCAGGTTATGTTCTGTTTGTTTATATTCTGTTCATATTTTCCAGCGATATGTCTGGATTTGAATTGAATGTCAAATGATGTCAAAAAGCAGAAATTGGATCATCTCGCCACCAAAAGTATTACCAGTGATTACTGGGAGTATTTTACGTGAAACAAGGGAGTGAAAACGATGAGTTCGTACCAGAAGCCAGTCAGATAGGAAATACCACCCTATAGAGTTCGCCTGAGAAGGAACTCATCACCACTCCATCAAAAGCTGAAGATAACCCGTATCACAAGTAATATCCCATTTATTTAAACCAAGCTCTGTTTCAGATTCCAACCTACTTGCTAGAAGATTTGATTGTGATACTCCAAGTGGAATATATTGAGAATTTTGAATAATTCTGAGTGGAATTCATTGAATATTACTTCCTTGACCTCATTGTGAAGCATACCAAGAATCAAATTAAGTAAGTGAAAATCAACCTGTAACAAGTGGCTAATGACTGGTAGCAGTCGATGCTATCAAACTCGCATTATTTTATTATTTTTTTTTTCTTGGTGTTTTGGCATCGACTGCTATGGTCATTAGCCATGTGTTCTGGATAGGCCTTGTTACTAACTCCATACGCCACTTTAGAAGCAGCACTGTTAATTTTTAACGCAACAGTGAATCGTGGAGGATTATTCCCAGCCGACACGAGCCTCAGTCATTCAGACTTTCACATCTGAAAATGAAAAAAGATCGCACCGTCTGGGAATCGAACCAGCAATCTCTCGATTACCAGGCGAGCGCTTAACCACTGCGCTAATCCCCAATTTGCTCTTTATGTCTAGAATCGATAATCAATAAGAAATGTATATCGGGATTGTAACATCCATCCTAGATGTTGAAAACAATATGTAGACAATATTGTTTCATCGTTATAGGTAGAAAAATTTCATCCAATATTGACCTAATTTTATATTTGTAAAAATAGGTTGGGCGAATATTCTATCAATATTATTAATACATTGTTTTTAAATATTCACTTGTATTATATCATTATTATTTTTACATTTGCAATATATCTATACATAATAATAATAATAAAATTTATTCCAGTAGGATCATTTTTACATGAAATTGGAAAGGTCAACAGAGAGTGGTAATATATAGAAATATACAAATATCAGTTTTTCAACTAGTAAAAATATAGGCATATATATACGTATATAAGCCTATATACAAAAATACAAATACACACTCATATATATATACAGTGTATAAGATAAAAACAAAAATAAAAAATTATAAATCACATAATAGGAAAAGATTTAGAAAAATACAGTTATTTCAATGAACAATGTCACATATTAAAAAACTCTTGAACAGTATAGAAGGACTTCGTTATTAAATATTTCTTCAAATATTTCTTGAAAGTAATGATGCTTTGCTCATCTTTAATACTATTTGGCAATCTATTATAGAACTTTATGCCTGTATACGAGGGAGCTTTTTCATAAAAAGTAGTCCTGTGGTAGGGAGTTTTAAGACTGTTACCATGTCTTGTTGGGTAACTGTGGATGTCAGAATTTTTGATATAGCTGGAGATTCTCTGTCTGATGAACAGTATACATTTATAGATATATATATATATATATATATATATATTTATATATTTATATTTATATATATATATAAATATATATATACAGGGCAATGTTAAAATTTCATGGTTTTGAAAGTAAGGTTGACATGTATCCCTGCGTTGTAATCCAAAGATAAGCCTGATTACCTTTTTTTGTAGAAGGAATAGTCTATTATTAACTGAAGTGGAATTGCCCCAAATTATTATGTTGAAGGTTAGATGAGGTTATACCATTGCGTAATATATATTCAGCAGCTGTGTTTGGGGGAGTATATTTTTTAATTGTAAAATAGCAAAGTATCCACTACTAACTTTTCTGCAACTTTGACTTATACACCCGTGAAACGATAGTGATGCATCAAGAAAGGTGCCAAGAAATTTTGTGGATTCGGAGACAGTGACATAAAGATTTTCTGATACCATTTCCAGATTCATGTTGGGATTGGATACGATGAAGAATTTCATCAAAACAGTTTTCCTACAATTTAATATTAAGTGATTACACGTACACCATTCATTAAATTTATTGTACAGGTGGATCAATTTAGATGAGAGTTCTTCAGAGGTATTTTCGTGGGTTGCCAGTGACACATCATCTGCATATAAAACAATGCAGTCCGTGCTCATAAGAGATGGCAGGTCGTTGATAAACATTAAGAATATAAGTGGCCCCAATACTGAACCTTGAGGAACCCCTAAATTTATTTCAGATTCCATTGAATGGGTGTGGCCTAATTTAACAATAATTTTACGGTGAGTTAGGTATGACAAAATCCAAGCAAGTGTGTTCCCACGAAATCCCATACCATATAGATTCGTTTCAACAAAGCTCAGATTCAGACAATCAAAAGCTTTATTGAGGTCGAAGAAAAGAGCGCCAACAAATTTCTTATCGTCAAGGTATTTATATAAGTATTCTACAAATTCATACACTGCAGTGTCTGTCGACCTGCCGGGATAGAAACCATTCTGACATTTTGATATTATTTGATATTTATCTAGAAATTTTATTATCCTTTTATGCATGGCTTTCTCAATCAGTTTGGCAAATACACAGGAAACAGTTATCTGCCTATAGTTGTCAATGGATAACGGATCATCTTTTTTATAAATAGGGGTGACTAGTCCTAGTTTCAAGTTTTGAGGATATTTTCCTAGTTCAACAGACAAATTTATCAATTTCGCTAAAGGTTCAGCAATATAGCAAGCAATACTCTTAACGATTTTAGTTGAAATACAAACCACCCCCATAGAATTAGTGTTTTTTAAATCATTTATTATTTCAACTATCTCTATTGCTTCTACAGGACTGAAAAAGAAAGAGTTGTCATTAGTTAGGCTTTTTGTACAATTGGATTCAGAGTTACCAAAATGCGATTCGGTGGCTAACTCAGCTATATTGCTAAAGTGTTCAGCAAAACTATTTTCAACTCTACATTTCTGTGAACTTTCGTTTTGCCTGTTTTTTTTTCTGACTATATTCCAAATATATTTTTGTTTTTGCAAAGGATATTGTTTATTTCTAATTGCATTTTGATAGTATTCCTTTTTGTCATTATTCAGTTTGGTTTTATAACTTTTAAGCAATTTTTTGTATTCAGTTTCTAAATTTTCATCGTAATATTGGTATTTCAACCAATGTAAATCTTTTACTCTATTACCCATATCAACAGAGTCCCTAGTAATCCATTCACTTCTATTATCATTATTATTTGAGTTAACTACTTTTTTCTTTATAGGACAGAATAAGTCGATAGCATAATTAATTATTCCATATATATTCCATATATATATATATATATATATATATATATATATATAAGTGAAAATAGAGTATATTTCGTTTTAATTCCGAGAGTTCTAACCTTTGACAGCTGTTTCGTGCTAACGCACTCATCAGAAAGGATTTATGGAGCTCTCGAAATCAAAACGAATCCACTCAAGAATTAATACCGTGAGGCAACACATACTATAACAGTAAGTTATTCATGACATCTACATATATATATATATATATATATATATATATATATATATATATATTGACCCAACATAAAGTACAGACTCAGCCAATATGAGAAATATATCTATGTTACCTACTTGGGCAGCCCTCATCAAGATTCTCACTGTATGGGCAAGCTTCAAAGGAGAATTTGCCAGTGGAACAGATTTTGTTTTATGTAAGCATTCGGATCGGTATTGAGAAATAGGTCATGTATATCAAACTGTATAATATCAGACGTGTGTGTGTTGCTCAACTAGCTGTTCCGAATCATTAGCGCGGGTGAAAGCATCTGCCTCATCTCTTTTGTTCAAGAATTTGAGCCAAGCAGCATTATCTCTCTCGCGATAATAGTTTCAGTTGATGGGTGATTCTGCACGATGAAGTCAACTTTAAACAATGAGAACTTAACTAGGTCGCGTCGCGATAAAATTAGTTATTATGTGACGAGTAAATTCGCCAGGAACATTTTCTTTGTTTTCGACTTGTCAGTTTAAACCACATCACCTCTGTTATTGCCCCATATCTTAATTATAGATGTAATATTCCAAGATCCCAGGGCCGACAGACATTATTTAGTTTTAAATGAACGAAATGTTTACGATTGAGTAATGTTAGTATGTACTATGTTCGCATGCCTATCTGCCTATCTGCTAGCTTGTCCAGAGGCCATTCTTCAGATATTAGGGAATCAAGGTACTTAAAACCACTACTCACTTAGTTGAATTGCCAGTCAACAGAATTATTTTTTTAACTCATTGTGGATCAGTGGACAGAGTAACTAGCTTCCACCCCGGAGCTCCGAGTTCAAATCTTGTCTCCAACAATTTTTTTTTCAAATCCAGCAGACGCATCACACCAAGGTTAGCCATCTCGGTTGGAAACGGCTTCGACTCTGGGAGGATTTTTGTTCAAAAAGAAATTTAAAAGAAAACGTAATTTTGGTAAATAAAAGATTTTGTTAAGATTTCCTTATGAGTAAAATCCCAGGGCCTTCAGACATAACTTATTTTTGAAAAGATGAATACTTTGGTTCTGAGTGGTGTCTCATGTAGTTTTAATACATGCGTGCTTTTAGAGTTCGCTCTGTGACATCCTGGACACCTTGACTTTGTATGGCTCATTATATATATATATATATATATATATATATATATATATATATATATATATATATATATATATATATATATATATATAGCACCAACTATCAAACTGAGGACACACCATAAAATCAACGTTGCGAGGACCACTGGAAGGAAATGTGCTAGACACTTGTCATAGCCTTTTCTGTTCTTGTTCAGAGTGGGGGGCACCAAGATTCTCTAATATACGCTTGAATTACTGAACAGTTCAAATTTGATTTTTACGAGTATATCGGAACCAAGTGAGGACCATACTTCCGTGATATCATTGAGAGGTCCGTTTATTTGTCTACAGAATTCTACCAAACTGAGGTCCGTATAACCTAATTATTAGTATGAGGTGTATAAAGTGAGGACCACTGAACGTTGCCAAGTTTCACAAATTTCTCTTCACATACAATCGGCGCTTTTACGGTACATGTGACAGTACAGACAAGCAAAAATTATAGTTATTGATAGAAATGGATTAGGCAATCCAGACTTCTGCATTCAACCTATACAATAGGTATAATCGTCGGCAAGTATCTAACAGAAAACAACTACTGTCCCCTACGACAATTGAATTAAAACTGATTTTTGGCAAAGTATTCTAGAACTACTTTGCAATGTTATCCCAATCTCAACGCCAAAACATGTCTCAACCCACATGGTTTCAACGCCAAAACATGTCTCAACCCACATGGTTTTGCCAATCATCAATGTATCTAGTTGTTTTCTGTTGCCGTTGATTATACCTATTGTATAGGTTGACTGCAGAAGTCTGGATTGCCTAATTCATTTTCATTATTAGTTTGATGAGCTTCTGCCAAGTAGTGTTATCAAATATTTTCTTCCCTTGATTATGATTGTTAGTCAGTACTGCATTGTATATGGTAACAATTCTGGCGGTTTATTCGTCAACGAAAGCAATATTCAGTATTATTTCGGACAAAGTTCGATACGGAGAGTATGATGAAAATTATATGAATTAAATAAAAATATTGACATATCGTGAGTCGCAGAAATTGACATATTTGTAAGTCGCGACTGCATTCCTGGATGAGGGGTAATTAATGCTTGGAGGGCACCATTCGTTTGGTGGGACAGGAGGATTCTTATGTTGTTCGACGAACCCTAGTACTGAAGATATGCAATAATCTTGAAACATGTCTGCAGGTGGTCATTTTAAATCAAATGATAAAAACAATAATAAATCGTCTTCATATTCTTCGGTACGAAATAGGCCAAGTTTAGTTTAGGGCACTCTTACACTTAATCTAAGTAGTACAAATGAGAGATGGAATATACTCGTAAGTAGGAAAGTCATTCATGGGGTGGAGCAAAACAAAATATAACCATTGCAAAGCAGTAGGGCTTAATCAAACATATAACTTTGAGTAAAAGAGTCTCTTAGTTAGGGTATTTACGAAATTTGGCTTTCAATTTCTTTTTTCACATAATAATTGAATGTGATAGACAAAAACGGAAATATAGAATTCAATGGCTTGGTAGTTGAAGTATGAGGCATAATATCCACTATTTGATCACAATTAGCACTTGAAACTGTGACCGCTTTCAGGAACGTTGCAGAAATAGATGCCAGATATAATTCAATATCCGTTAGGGAAAGAAAATATTTTCTGTCAGATATTTGCCACTTTGTGGGAATGTGTGGAAAGAGAGGTATTTCGATTTCGTTTCATCCAATAAAATTCAGTAATTAAAGGCATGGTATCTTTTTGAATTTTGTTAGGTTGGATCATAAAACAAATACAACGATGTATTTGCAGAATATAAAGAACTCTTGTAATAAGACTGTATCGAGTAATTCATAAAGAAATTTATATTCAGTATCTGTATAGTGTCATTTGTGAAATCTGACAAAGTCAAATCACCCCTCTTTCCAAAAATCTTACTGCAAATATCTGACAGAAAACAATTACTTTCCCAGCCAATACTGCAGGGATTTTTCAATATTTTGTGATCCATAGAAGTTAGCGAATTTCTGAGCGACTAAACGATTGTCGTTTCTTTGGACAGAATCTAAAATTTTCAGTGTGTGTTTGGGGGCTGCACTCCTCATATGGAAACTGTCTCAACTAAGTGGAAATTTTGACGTACAAAATTCTCTCTGTCTGATAATCGAATAAGTGAGGAATATAAGGCAACCCTCTGACAAAAGACAAGTGCTTACTGGCAAATACAGCGTTGGATGATGAATCATATGGACTTCGATTTACATTATACTAAAATCTGCTAGACAATCAAATCAGAATCGATTAAATTAGTCCATCTGAAAGAAAGATTGATGACTAGATTGAAGGGTTCGTAAAAAGATAGGAGATTAGGTGAAACAAATAATAAATGTATTCGACAAAATATTAAATAAGAAAGAGAAATAACAAGTGACAAACAAATAAAAAAATCTGCATTGTTCACAATGAGCGCTTGTCAACAAAGAAACAAGGTGTCCAGCCATACCAGAAAGGTGCTCATTGTCTCAATTCTATATGATAGGAATAAACATACCTAACATGACAATTCATTGAATCATAAATAGAAATGAGATATTTTGAAAAAGGCACAGATTCCCTTACTTATCTGGAACACCGCAAAAGGGTTGGTGAACTGTCTTCCTTCTTGAGATGTTTTGATAACCCAATCTCTTCTGAACTATCTTTGGCTGTTTCACCTTTATCAGTTCCATCAATAAGTTCAGTCATCACACCTATTGTTGTCACCTTTGATACTGCCGTCTATTCACCAGGACTCATTCTTTCAAGGAACGGCGAAGATTTGGAGATCATTGACTACGGAAATGTTCGGCCTACATACTCCAAATGTTCAAGAGGAACCCCAATTCCTAGTTAATTCATCTAGATTCCGAAGATGTTCTCGAAATTTTACAGGTGTTTGTTTTTCTTTGAAACCAGAAGAAAATAGAATAAACAAATGAATATATAATAGTTAGTGGTAAACAGCGAAATAACAGAAAAAACTTCAATTTGTAGACGATAAAAAGGAAAAAAAAATATTCAAAAGGTTTTTGGTACTCATTCAAATGCACAAAGAGGTGAAAATTATTGCATTAGATGTGTGATGCAGCAAAAATAACAATCCCCAGCTTTTGAATGTGTTACTCACAGAATAACCGACATAACACATCTGAAGCAGACTTTTCTTTTCAGTGTATTCAATAGCAGATTAAATTTTTTTGTCTCTCAATGTTATTCAGTGAATTTGAATAAAAGCTTGCCTTTAAATGTTTTTTTTTTTTCGTATTTTCAGTTATAAGTATTCAGATACTCCTCGTTCTGTTCATTTCCATAAGAGCTTCAGTATACCAGGGCTACTTAATACTCAATATTGTGTATTCTAACTGTTCGATCTGATGAGCATCCAATGATCGATTGAATCATGAATCGTTTTGTCAAAATTCACGATCTCTGACTTCAAAAACCTACACATCAACTTTGAATGAAAACGAACACAGAAACTCCGCAATCCTGAAACCTCGAAAACTCCCACATAGTATTTTTGGATCAGATGATAATTGCAAAACTCGTTTGCCAAATTGTAGCTGCCAATTCAAATTCAAAAATTTTCATAATCTCTTTTCTCGAAAACTCCACTCACCAATTTTGATCAGAATGGTGTCATAATCACATAACCCGTTCGTCATCTTGAATTCATAAATTAAAAAAAATCCTAAACTCCGACCCCAAACATCTTTTCATACTAAAATTGAATGAAACTGACCAATAACACCAAGCTTGTCCGCCGTTTTGAATTCATCAATTTGGACCTAAAATTCGTAATCTGAAATATCCCCCAAGCGCCGATTATGAATAGAATCGTACCATAATCCCAAAGCTCGTTCTCCATCTTGATCTCATATTCCAAAATACTCCAAAGTATTCCAATTTTGTATAGAATCAGACCATAAGAACAGAATTCGCAATTTGCCATCTTGAATTCATTTATTTTAATATTAAATCCATTATTTCCGACCAGTTTTTCTGTTGGATCCCGCATTGTCACAGGAAAGAGGAACACATTCCAAATTTCTATTTGATCGGTCCACTGGAAGTGGGTCAAAATTCTCTTTCTATTAGCCCGTCAGCCCTCTGCCATATTGTCTAATGATTTTATAAGGTATTCCCTTCAGGGTTTTGGTAGTTGTGAATATAATGATCAATGAACAAGCAAAATTTGTGCATGCACGTGGAACATAACAATAATTATTGTTGTAATTATATTATAATTATATAACGATAATTGTATTATAGTTATAAATTTCATTATACTTTATTTTCCCAAAGACATGCAAAAACACGTATAGATTCAAAAATGCCCTATTTCTCAACACAATTGAGGGCATATGGTGTCCTTCGGACCAACACGACATGATTGTATGCCGATCAGTTTCCGTCTGATTTTCATTCGATGAAATATCGTTTGGTATTATGCTTGGCAAACGCTATAATATCATCAAAATACGTGATTTCTTCATGCAATCCACAATAATCAACTAGTTTCTGACAAATTCTATACGTGTTTATGTATGTATTTGAGAAAAAAAAAGTAGTTATTATTATTATCGCTATGTTCCACGGGCAAGCGCTAAGTTTGCTAGTTCATTGATCATTATATTTTTAACTACCAAAACCCTACATGACATACGTTATGAAATCATTATATATTTTGGCAGAGGGCTGACGGATTATAAATTTCACCATATAGTACAGATGAGTGAATTTACACATAAACAGACAAGCGGACGAGTGTAAAAGCAGCAACGGTTTTCCCAGCAACGGTTTTTATTTTTGCTTATGTTATTCACAAATATCCGTTGCTCGAGGTTTTTCGACGGGAACGTATTATTCTAAACTTGCTGATAACGTTCTATATAATATTGTTGATGGGTAGCTGTTGAATCACGAATTATTTTGCCGTATAAAACATATTCAACAGACATAGAATAATTCATTTCTGTAAAAAAAACAAACAACGGGTATTTGAACTGTTTCGCGATTTTTCTACTTCAGAAGGTTGTTGAGGGATAGTTTTCGATACACAAATTATTTTACGCCATAGAACGTATTCAGTAGGTGTCGAATAATTCATTTCCGTAAGGGTTGTTGAGGGGTAGTTTTTCGTCCACAAATTATTTCATCCTATAAAACGTATGCAACAGGAGTGGATTAATAATTTTTTTTTCAAAAACCCTCGAGTCACGGGTACTTCAACTGATTCAAGATTTTTCTACTTCCGGAGGGTTTTTGAGTGGTAGTTTTTGGTTCACGAATTATTTCACTCCATTGAACGTATTCAGCAGGTGTAGAATAATTCATTTCTGTAAAAAAAAAAAACAACGGGTATTTTAACTGTTTCATGATTTTTCTACTTCGGAGTGTTGTTGAGGGGTAGTTTTCAATACACAAATCATTTTACGCTATAGAACGTATTCAGTAGGTGTCGACTAATTCATTTCCTAAAAAAAATCTCGAGCAATGGATATTTCAACTGTTTCAAAAATTTTCTACTTCGGTGGGCTGTTGAGGGGTATTTTTTTATTCACAAATTATTTCACACCATGAAACATATTCAGCAGGTGCGGAATATTTAATTTTTATCAAAACACCTCGAGAAACGGGCATTTCAACTGTTTTAAAAATTTTCTACTTCAGATGGTTAATTGTTGAGGGGTAGATTTTGGTTCACAAATTATATCACCTCATAGTACGTACTGAGCCGGTAAATAATAGTTAATTTCCGTCAAAAAAACTTCGAGCAATGGGTATCTCAACTGCTTTAAAAATTTTCTACTGCAGAGGGTAGTTGAATGGTAGTATTTGATTTACAAATCAGTTTTCCTTATAAAACGTATTCAACAGGTGTAGAATAATTTATTTCGATCAAAAAACCTCGAGCAACGAGAATTTCAACTATTTCGAGATTTATCAACTTTGGAGGATTGTTGAAGGGTAGTTTTCATTTCACAAATAATTCCACCCTATATAACGCATTCAACAGGTATAGAATAATTAATTTCTGTCAAAAAATCTCGTGCAACGAAAATTTCAACTGTTTCAAGAATTTTCAACTTAGGAGGGTTGTTGAGGGGTAGTTTTTGATTCACAAACTATTTTATTCTATAGACCGTATTCAGCAGGTGAAGAATAATTCATTTCCGCCTAAAAAACTATAGCAACGGGCACTTCAACTGTTTCAAGATTTTTCTACTTCGGAGTGTTGTTCAGGGGTAGTTTTTGATCCACAAATTTTGACAGCCTATAGAACATATTCAGCAGGTGAAAAATAATCAATATCTTTCAAAAATATCGAGCAACGGATATTTCGAATGTTTCAAAACTTTTCGAGTTCGAAGGGTTGTTGAGGTTTAGTTTTTGGGTTAATCTTCATTTCACACTGTGCAACATATGCAGCAGCTATAGAATAATTCATTTCTGTAAAAAAACTCAAGCAACGGGCATTTCAACTATTTCAAGAGTTTTCTACTTCGAAGGGTTGTTGAGGGGTAGTTTTCGATCCACAAATTTGTTACCATATAGAAAACATTCTGCAGGTGAAAAATAATTTATTTTTGTCAAATAATATCGAGCAACGGATATTCTGAATGTTTCAAGATTTTTCCACTTTGGAGGGTTGTTGAGGGGTAGCTTTTCGTTCACAAATTATTTCATCCTATAAAACGTATGCGACAATAGTGGAATAACTAATTTCATCAAAAAACCCTCAAGCCACGGGTACTTCGACTGTTTCAAGATTTTTCTACTTCCGGAGGGTTGTTGAGTGGTAGTTTTTGGTTCACAAATTATTTCACTTCATAGGACGTATTCAGCAGCTGAAGACTATTTTATTTCTGTCAAAAACGTCTAGCAACAGGTTTTTCAAGTATTTCAAAAAGTTTCTACTTCGGAGGGTTGTTGCGGGGTAATTTTTTTTGACATATCTTCCCACCCTGTGAAACGTATTCAGCAGGTACAGAATAACTTATGTCTGCAAAAAAATCTCGAGAAACGGGCATTTAAACTATTTCCAGATTTATCTACATCGGAGGGTTGTTGAGGGGTAGTTTTTGCTTCAGAAATTATTTCATCCAATAGACCATATTCAGCAGTTGTAGATTGATCAATTTCTGTGAAAAAACCTCTAGCAACGGGCATTTAAACTATTTCAAGATATTTTCCATTTCGGAGGGTTGTTGAGGGGTAGTTTTCGATTCATAAATATTTCACCCTATGGAAAGTATTCAGCAGGAGGAGAATGAGTCATTGCTGTCAGAAAAACTTCGAGCAACGGGTATTTCAACTGTTTTAAGATTTTTCTACTGCGGAAGATTGTTAAGGGGTAGTTTTTAGTTAAAAAATTATTCCACTCTATTAAATGTATTCAGCAGATGTGAAAAAAATAATTTCCGTCAAAAAACCTAGAGAATTCGGCACATCTATTGTTTCAAGATTTTTCTACTCCGGAGGGTTGTTGAGGGGTAACTTTAGATTCACAGATTATTTAACCCTATTGAACGAATTCAGCAGGTTCAGAATTACTCATTTACATCCTTGAAAAAAACCTTTGAATACAAACTTGCAAAAGTAGAGAAAATGAGGTGAAATATAGTGATACCCATTACCTAATAAACATCAATGTGTTCAGCGTAACACGATATGTTGCCACATTTTCGGACCTCACTTAGTGCTGACCATATAATCCCACAAGGAACGGAATACGGACGTACAGAAAATATACATTCTCAGCAGCGCCTTCAAGTGGCAAATCCACAAACTACAATATACGATTTTTTCTATATTTCTACCAAAGTGAGGACCACATATTTCACGCGATATTTCAACTAACAGTAGTGAATGCACAAAAAGGAACGAAACACTGTATCTGTCTCACTTAGAACGATTTTTAGGTTGGTCACTAAACTTGTACAGAGAAGGATCCTCCACACGGAACGGCAGAAACGTTGTGAGGTCCGTATACGGACCTCACTTCGACATGGTCCTCACAACTTCCGTAATTTTTGCGCAAGCGGACCTCACTTTATACGTTGGTCAATATATATATATATATATATATATATATATATATATATATATATATTGTAGAATATCACTCTTAAGTAAATTCAAAAGTGTCAGACCTTTCCATAGATCAGAACTTTTGTCAACGCTTCAAAGCTCCACAAATTACTTCAGAGTGATATTCAACAAATTATACATGAAAATCAGCCACACAAATCAAAGTTAAGTAACTCTTATTTTTAGTTACTTTTCTCACCTGGTACCTGCCCAGGTGTCACAGTGCGAACTCCACAAGCACGCAGGTATTAAAAGTGCATGAGACACCACTCAGGACCTAAGTCATCATCTTTTCAAAAATAAGCTATGTCTGAAGTCCTTGGGATTTTACTCATAAGGAAATCTTAACGAAATCTTTTATTTACCAAAATTCTGTTTTCTTTTAAATTTCTTTTTGAACAAAAATCCTCCCAGAGTCGAAGCCGTTTCCAACTGAGATGGCTAACTCTAGTGTGATGCGTCTGCTAGGTTAAAAAAAAAAAGAAAAAAAATATTGTAGACGAGATTTGAACTCGGAGCTCCGGGGTTGTAGATAGATACTCTGTCCACTCAAACTCAAAAATATGTATATTCAGATCTTTAACTATTTACATTGCATTTTGGTGAAATCTATGTACAACACAACTCTGCTTGATATTTTCATCCCACCTCCGTGGGCTGATAGGAATCCCGCAGGTTGTGAGGAAGTGCTGGGGGGAGGGGGCTCCGCCGACCACTATTGCTAGGAGCCGGCTTTATCCCGAATGTAGTGTCTTCTCGGCTCTTCAAGAGGAATAGGTGAGGCACCCCCGCTGGTGTTAACGGGTGTAACTCAGATTTTACCTTCCTACATTATGGTATTAGTATACCCTGTCTCCCGCTATGCTATTACAGGGGTTGAATATCAGATTGATCAGATTTTAGAAGTGTGATTTGTGAGGGGTGTTATGTGGATTCCCGGAAAAAAGTTTTCGGCAAATACCGGGTTCTGGTCTTAGTCCTCTTTAGAGGTGACTTGGTGCTCCGTCTTGGCGTTCATGGAACAAGTCCAGTTTTTGGTAAATGAGCCGGCTGTGTTTGCGGGGCTCATTGTGGTGTGCTCTTACTCTTGTTATTCTCCTGGTGAGTGAACTCTTGTGAATGTGATATTTATAGAATTTATATGAAAGATTCATTATGTGGTCCTGGATAGTGGTGAATTTTTTTAGGTCACGCAGCTCGTCCAGACAGATGTATCTAGCGCTGTTGGTGATGAGACGCAGTACTTTGTTCTGCATTCTTTCCAACCTCGTAAGTTGCGTGATGGGCAGTCCGCAGAACACTGGGCAGGCGAATACCATTACTCTCCAGATACGGTACGATCTCTCGATTTATGTGCATACGCAGCTTCTCAGCTGCTTCGCCGCTTGCAGGCGCATGCGCGTATATCGCAGTATCGTCCGCATATATCGCAGTATGCGCCGTTGCAAATTTCGGGAAATCGTACGTGAATAGAAAATACAAGTGAGGTGAGAGGCTTGATCCCTGAGGTACTCCCGCTCCGATTGGGTATTCTTCCGATATGTTGTTGTTGATTCTTACTCTTAGAGTTCGACCCACCAGGTAAGAGTCTATCAATTTAAGAAGAAAGAAGGGTGTGCGCATCGTGCACAATTTATCGACCAAACCTTCTATCGAAACCATGTCCAATGCCTTACGCATGTCTAGCAGAGCCATGACTGTGCCCTCGTCTCGATTAAAGGCTTCCTTCACCCCGTGAACAATTCGGACGACCTCGAAGGTGGTGGAATGTCCCGCTCTGAATCCGAACTGCTCGTCCGGGATGACCTTTAGCGTCTTCTCGAGGAGTAGCAAACGATTGAGAATGATTTTGTCAACTAGCTTGGCCATCGCGCTCAGCAGCGAAATCGGCCGGTAGCCATCAAGACAGTTCAAGGGTTTTCCAGGATTTGGTATTGGTATAATCAGGGCATTCTCCAAACATTCTGGATAGTGCTGCCATTTGAGCATTCCAATAATAAGATAAATCATTTGTACGACGAATTTTCTTGGCAAGTTCCGCATTAGGACCGCATCCAACCCGTCCAATCCTGATGCTTTGTGCGTGGGTATCATTTTAATGAACTTTTGCACTTCCTCGAAGTTGTTCATTTGTGCAGCGAAGGTTATGTGGCTTATGGCGATGTCTAGTGACTGCCTGATTGCTCTCGCTTTGATAGTGACGCGTTTTTGTTCCATCATAGAATCAGCTTTTGGTTTTGAGACATCACGGAAGTATTCGCCAAACACCTTCGCTTTCTCACTGTCTGTGACGGCTCTACTCGGACCATCTCATATGGTCTTCAGTGGGACAATCATAATTATATTGATCTCAACACTTCCCATCACGTTGAAGAGATAAACCGAACAATTCACTTGCAGTGGAGACATTATCATTGAAAACTCGATCAAAATCTAAATGCTAGTTCTAATGTTCGATGATTTAGCTCTATTGGAATAACAGATCTCAACACTTCCCATCAAGTTGAAGGGACAAACCGAACAACCCACTGGCAGTGGAGGCATTATCATTGAAAACTTGATCAAAATCTGAAGGCTAAATCTAATGTTCGATGATTTAGCACTATTGGAATAACAGATCTCAACACTTCCTATCATGTAAAAGGAATAGATCGAACAATTCACTGGCAGTGGAGGCATTGTCATTGAAAACTTGATCAAAATCTGAGGCCTAGTTCTAATGTTCGATGATTTAGCACTATTGGAATAACAGATCTCAACACTTCCCATCAAGTTGAAGGGATAAAACGAACAATTCACTGGCAGTGGTGGCATTATCATTGAAAACTTGATCAAAATCTGAAGGCTAGTTCTGATGTTCGATGATTTAGTACTATTGGAATAACAGATCTCAACACTTCCCATCAGGTTGAAGGGATAAACCGAACAACTCACTGGCAGTGGAGGCATTATCATTGAAAACTTGATCAAAATCTGAAGGCTAGTTCTAATGTTCGATGATTTAGCACTATTGGAATAACAAATCTCAACACTTCCTATCAAGTTGAAGGGATAAACCGAACAATTCACTGGCAGTGGAGGCATTATCATTGAAAACTTGATCAAAATCTGAAGGCTAGTTCTAATGTTCGATGATTTAGCATTATTGGATTAACAGATCTCAACACTTCCTATCAAGTTGAAGGGATAAACCGAACAACTCACTGGCAGTGGAGGCATTATCATTGAAAACTTGATCAAAATCTGAAGGCTAGTTCTGATGTTCGATGATTTAGCACTATTGGAATAACAGATCTCAACACTTCCTATCAAGTTGAAGGGATAAACCGAACAATTCACTGGCAGTGGAGGCATTATCACTGAAAACTTGATCAAAATCTGAAGGCTAGTTCTAATGTTCGATGATTTAGCACTATTGGAATAACAGATCTCAACACTTCCTATCAAGTTGAAGAGATAAACCGAACAATTCACTGGCAGTGGAGGCATTATCATTGTAAACTTGATCAAAATCTGAAAGCTAGTTCTAATGTTCGATGATTTAACACTATTGGAATAACAGATCTAAACACTTTCCATCAAGTTGAAGGGATAAACCGAACAACTCACTGGCAGTCATTTTCATTAAAAACTTGATCAAAATCTGAAGGCTAGTTCTAATGTTCGATGATTTAGCACTATTGGAATAACAGATCTCAACACTTCCTTTCAAGTTGAAGGGATAAACCGAACAACTCACTGGCAGTGGAGACATTATCATCGAAAACTTCATCAAAATCTGAAGGATAGTCCTAATGTTCGATGATTTAGCACTATTGGAATAACAGATCTCAACACTTCCCATCAAGTTGATGGGATAAACCGAACAACTCACTGGCAGTGGAGGCATTATCATTGATAACTTGATCAAAATCTGAAGGCTAGTTCTAATGTTCGATGATGTAGCACTATTGGAATAACAGATCTCAACACTTTCCATCAAGTTGAAGGGATAAACCGAACAATTCACTGGCAGTGGAGGCATTATCATTGAAATCTTGATCAAAATCTGATGGCTAGTTATAATATTCGATGATTTAGCAGTATTTAGCACTTGAGATCGATTTGTGAGTAAACGAGAGTAGACGTACAAAATAAATGCTCCACATGTATGGCTCTGTACCCTGGTTATACTGTGAGTACCAACTCTAATTTCATATCATTCTACCCAGAAAAAGTATCTCAATTCAATGTGATAATATGAAAGTCACCTCTCATCAACTGTAAGCTCAAATTATCGATATTTTATCGAGGCACTCCTATTGAAACTCATT